>MU376268.1:0-129482 GCA_022495205.1 Hypoxylon sp. FL1150 | reverse complement strand
TTTTATATTTTTTAAATTAAAATTAATAAATATATTATTTTAAAATAATAAATAAATATATAATTATTTACGAAAATAATAAATTTAATTATTTTCGTTAATTTCGAATTATTTAAATTTTTAATAATTATTTTAATAAATAAAAAATTATTTATATTTGAAAAATCGATTAATTTAATTTAAATTAAAAAAGCAAAATCGTAAAAATAAATAAATTAAAAATCTAATTAATTAAAAGCTAAGTAATTAAAAAATTACATTTTACGATTTTAATTTAAATTTTTAAAATAAATATAAAAAATAATTTCTTAAAAATATTTTTATATAAATTTAATAATTAATAAATTTAATTTTTTATATATTTATTATAATTTAATATAAGATTTTAATAATTAAATTTATAATATATATTTAATTTTATATAATTATATAATTATTAATATAATAATTTAATATATAATTTTATTATTTTTAATTTTAAATTAAATTTAAAATATTATTTTAATTATTAAATAAATTTAATATAAATTAATAAAAAATTATAAATATATATATATTAATAAAATAAATTAATTTTAATTAATTTATAAATTAAATTTTAAAAATAATATAATAATTAAATTATATATTTTATTATATTTTATATATATATATATATTTATAATTTTCATTATAATATAAATATATAAATTTTTTAAAAAAATTTATTTTTTTAATATAATTATAAAATATAAAATTATATATTATTTTAAAAAAATATTTTTATTTAAAATTTAATATATATATATATATTATATAAAATTTTTATTAATAAATTTATATATTATTAAGAATTTTACTATTCGTATTAATTAGAATTATTATTAAAAATTTATTTACATTTATATATATTTTAAAATTAAAAATAATAAAATTTTATTTATAATTATTAAGTTTATAACCGAATAACTTTATAAAATTAGCTTTAAATTTTTAATAATTTATATTATTTTAATGTTAATTTAATTATATTTTAAATAAATTAAATTATATTATTATATGAAAAATAAATGTAAAGTTATTTTTAAATATAAAAATCTAATATAATATTTAATTATATAATATATTTAAATCATTTATATATTTAATATTTAAATTTTAATAACTTTTTTAATATTTAATATATAAATTTATAAATAATATTATTTAAAAAGAATTAAAAATTAAAATAAAATTAATATTTTTTATAAATTTAAATAATTTTTAATAAAAAAATATATATATTAAATTATTAAATATATAATTTATATGATTTCTAAAAAGATAATTATATAATGATTTTTTATATGAAAAACTTTAAATTTAATATTATTTTTAAAAATAATATCGTAATATAATATAATTTATATTATTTAAATTGCAATTAAATTAGCAATTAAATAATCTTAATTATCAAAAAATTAAAATCGATTTTATAAAATTATTAGGTTATATATATAATAAATATAATAACTAAATATAAGGTTTTATCGCCCTTAATTTCAAAATATACACGGGTGCAAATAAACTTCCGATAGTAATTCTAACCGATACGAATAATAAAATTTATTATTAAATATTAAAATTTAATTTTTTAATTTAATTTTTTATATTTTTATAACTTTTATATTAATTTTTTTAATATATATATTAAAATTTAATTTTTTTAATTTATTTATTTATTAATTATTAAATTATTATTAATAATAAAATTAAATAATATATAATATTTAATTTTTATTATAAATTTTAATTTATTAAAAATAAAAATATAAAATATATATTTAAAAATTTTATTTTATAAAATAAAATAATAATTATTAATTAATTTAATATAATTATTAAAATAAAAAAATAATTATTATAATTTTTATATTTTATTATATATTAATAATATATATTATTTATTTATTTTATTATAATTATAATATATTAATTTTTAATAAATATTTATTAATTAAATAATAATATTATTAATTAAAATCAATTAATTTTTTTTAAAAAGGATTTTTTAATGTATATTTTATAAGCGTAATTAAATGTAATTACTAATGGAACGGCTATTATTTACTATGGCGCATAGTAAATAAAACGGTGCCGCATTGCTAATGGTACTATGGAAAAGACTTTTGCAAGCGATTTCTATAGAATCTCTTTATTATTAAATTTAAATTCAACATGATAACGGTATCTTTCTTTTTACCAGTTCTTTCAATTTGCTTTCAGCATAAGATGGATGGCTTCTTGTATCTATCCGTTTGATTTCCGACATAGACGACCGCTTCCAAGGTATCCATTGTGTTAAGGTTGAAAATGTTTTTTGATCCTTCGGTGTTGCAAATGTCGCAGCTGTTACAGATTCCTGTGCGATGGCTTGAGAAGGTCGTAGGGACTCTTGCATATGATATTTAATCCAGAACTCTTCAGGTAGTGTCGTAGTTTGGAGATAGTTCCGTGAATTTTGTGGCTTCGCAGGGCCACCCAGCAAGACATCCCCAGTCGTTACGAGAGGAGCCACACTCCCTCCGCTTCGCACATGTGTTCTCGAGCTGTCGATGATAGCTGTTGTAAATAAAGCAGGTGTCGGTAGAAGCTCGCCTCGATGAACCTCCTGCTGCTCATTGCCAGTCGGGGCCTCATTATTCCTACCTACGCCGTTACGTTCGACCATCTCAGCCGCTCGTCCCCTCACTTCCTTTACGATTTCAGCCGCTGATCTCTTTTTGCACGTGTCCTCATCCGAAGACCGACTTGAACTCATGATGGTCTTCAGAGTGCCGTAGGCCACACTTCTGCGACGGGCCATACTTTTCCGTTTCTTTGGCGCAGATCCAATGTGCTCATCGTCACTAGGGATTGCTTGTAGCGTAGGTCCCACTGGGACGGATATTAACGACGACGACGCGACTGGCAGCTTGATAAAGCCCGATCCTGAGCCTTGCGGTGCTATGTGAACCTCATATTGGTTGCTGAGAGAATATCTGGATCGCGCACAGATCTCTGCTATTCGATCTAGATCCGCGCCAACATCCTGTTTTATATCTGCCATGATGTTTTTGAAGGAAAAGGATTCCAGAGGAGGCAGCTTCGCATCAGTTGCCAAGCGGGGCTTGTCATATCCATTATTGAGCGTCATGTTCCTCGCTGTGATATTCCTACTGGGATCCTGTGCAGTCGGGCTTGACAGTGGAGGGGCGGTTGAAACGGACACCGGTCTCTTAGTAGACGACGTCGGGGGTAGGCCCGAATAGGTGCGTACTACGACGGGCTGGGAATATGTTTCGGTGGTTGTATTGTTGAGATTCGACGGTTCGCTGGATCTGGTATAGCGATGTCGTGGCGAGGGCTGAGACCGATTTAGCTGGCGCAGGGCAGTAGTGCAGTGGGCAGTGGTGGAGTCTTCGAGGGGGACTGGTCTGCCTTTGGCGGTGCTTGGGATTAGAAAAGTAGAAGATGTATTCTTGGATCGTGGAGGGGGGATGACGAAAGGTAGTGAACATCGGTGGGATTTGGCATTGGCCGTAGCGCTGTCGACGCCACTACTATGCGGACGGGGCGGGCGAGACGGGGAGCGACTCTGGTGTTGGGAAGGTGAGAAAACTGCTAAGCGTGATATATCTGCCATGTCCTCGAGACAACAGTGTTTTAATGAGAGACGTGGATCGAAGGACGGAGGTAAGCTAGACGCTGGCTACCTGCGGTGGTCGCTAGGACAATGCTTTTCGCGTTCTTGTTAGTCCTAAGCTCGGATCGGGTTTGCATAAGATAGGAGGACAGGGCAATGATTCGTCAGCGCGTAGGCAGGATATGTGGTTCGAATCAGATATGATCTGTTAGATGCTGTAAATTTTCCTATGATTTGACATGGAAGGGAAGAGAGCTGCATCAAGTCGTGGTGCTGTTTAAGTGGGCAAAAGCTAGATTGAGGAGGGGCAGCGTACCTGTCTGCCTGTCTGCCTATCTGACACACAAACAGAACGACCCCATCAATACAGCCTTATACCATATATATCGGTATATAAGAATAACCATTAGGTGGATATTTGAAACAGGAGCCTCATACTACACTTACACGTGGCCAAGATATCAGGTATTACGCATCGTACCATTTTAGATAGACTATGAATAGGAATATCTTAGGAGACTATCAACTTCGCAGCATTGCTAACCCTAATCCGAAACGCAGCTCGAGAACCTGGCTCTATGTAACACCTCTCATTTATAGAGGAAAGTGATTAGTGAGTAGGCTGGACTATTGTGCCGTAACCTTGGCCACCCGTCTGTACTCGGTCGCTGTAGACACCGGGTGCGCGACGGGCAGCGAAGCGTCCCTCGCGGGCCTGTTCTCGACGGTCGAAATAGACATATTCCAGGTAGAATGCGTGGATATGGCCGGGGATGTACCTACTAATATGTCAGTTTGACTTACTTAGCCACAGACAACTCGCTTTCTTTCTTTTACGTACCCGAGGATCGTCAGGCAAATATTTATGAGCAGATCCGCCCCACACCCAGCTACGGTCCAGACGCCGATAGGAGGGACTGTTAACGTTAGAGTACATTCCCATCATAATGTAGCGGTGACTTACAAAGGATGGTGATGAGGATAACAAGTACAGCCGAGACAGCGCCCATTTTGAGTGTTAGGCGATGTTTTGAGTAGGTAGATAATGTTGCTGATGTTAGATATAATGAGCAAATGATGCTGATGTTAGAAGTTTGATTTCTTGTTTTCGTCTTTGAAATGGATAAAATAATCTTGGTAAGGGACGATTGTGATGACGTAAGTCGTCTTGTATTAAATGAGATTCCTTATCCGCACTCCCCATACATCGGCCCGGACCCCGCATCCGTCTAATTGATATTTCGCAATTGACAATTCAGCAATAATAATTCAATTGATTCAGTCTTGGTCTCTGGATAAAGCAATCATTAAATTCCGTAAGAAAAGAAAAAAATTCTAAGCCAAATTGCATACCAATCTGTGTTATATTAGCTAAGATATTTCAACCCGACTATGTTAATATTTAATTTTAAATATTCATAATATCGGAACCGATAAGTTAGAAGTGCGATATAGCCAAGAACTTTACCATAAAAAACTATTTAATATTAAAAAGATATATATGAAAATACCAATCATTCTGTCAATTAAATAGTAATAGATTTCAGATTTACTACGCTGAGAAAGAATTAGAAAAACGTATCTTTATGTTTAATGCTTACCTAGTTCTATGGTGCTTGATTCCATATACTTAGGCTGGCTGTTTAGGGGGAAAGGGGTGCTGGGGGTTGCTAAATACCTACCTAGCCAATGGAAGAAAAAAAAATTAATTGTAACGATTGATCAACCATGCAGCCTGCCCGAAACCAACAGCTTTTACTACAACCGAGCACACCACGCAACCCACGCAACCACGCCAAACTGCGTACTCCCGGGGGTTGTTCGTCTTTCGTCGTGACTCGTCTTGTGTCTTCTCGCAGCTATCTCCGTCCTTTAAACTCGCACGCAGAATATACATTCTCTTGACCCTCTCCACATCATCCTTTCCCCTTATCGTCTTTTTCCGTCTTCTTTTTTATTTTCCTATTCTGTACCTTCACCTCAACTTCCTACCCGGCATTTGCGGTGTTGCGCGGAGCTGCTAGGTTCAAGTACGCATTGAAATCCCCTCGGCGCGACAGGAAAAGCGACGAGAAAGAACACAGAAGCAGGAAACGAGAAGGAGTGAGAGAAAGAAAGAAATCGGTTGCTGCTTGTAGCTGCAACCCGTCCCTCTTAACAACGCAAACTTTGGCCCTCGGGGCTTTATTAAACACTTTTATCAATCCTACACGATCGAAATCACTTGAGGAATAGCCATCTGGAGCTCCAGTCCCTCTTTGTATCAGCGCCAGCTTCGAAGCATCAGTACTCGGCACTCAGCACCCAACAGCTTGGCCGAGCTTCGTGACCTCTTTTCTCGAGCCCACATTTTTTTATGATCGTCGACCTCCCCCCATTGAAACACTACGGGCTTTTATACTCGTCGAACCACTCCAAATTTCTCGAAAGCTCGTCGATAATACGTCTCGCCTTCCGACCATTACGCATATACAAGACGTCGTTCTATACCTCTAATTCTAGATTATACCTACTCGCACTTTTATACAATCGTTGCTCTGTGCCTTGCCAACATGTCCAGTCAACAGACTCCGCCTCTCCATATCGACCGCTATGTGGTCATCCACGTTGCAACTACCTGTGATGAACACGGCGTCTATGTGACTAAGGATTCAGCTGAGGTAATCGAACTGGGATGGATTCTACTTGACGCCAAGTCACTCGAAGAGGTATGGTTATGGGCTTTGAGGACGAGATTTTGTTTTGCATAGGACTGTGTGCTGACCGATGTTTTATTTCCCCCCTATACTAGATCCACCGCGAGAGTGTATTGGTAAAGCCTGTCAATACGCCAATCACTCCTTTATGCAGTAAGTCCTGGTGATGGCGTCTTTTTAGTATAGCTGCAAGCTGCAAGCTGGAAGTAACTACGACTTGCTAAGCTAATACACGTCTCGCACTTACAGCTAGTCTTACGACTCTAACGTGGGAACATGTTCGAAACGCGGGAACTTTCCGAGATGCAATCAATCGCTTCGATGCCTTCGCTTCCGAGCACCTGACATCGCAAAATCTTGATTTTGTCTTCGTCACCCTCGAGGCTTGGGACCTGCGTGTCCAGCTTCCCCGCGAAGCTCGCGACAAGGCCGTCGTGCTTCCGCCCTATCTCCAGCACTCACGAACCTTCGATCTACGAACCGAGTACCAACGTTGGCAGACGCACCACCCCGAGTCGCTCCCCTTCGGCCCTTCCCTCCTATCCAACATCTGTGCCGCCCTCGAGGTTGAGCCCGTCCAGTCCAGCGCTCCGATCAAGCACAACCTGCCCTTCCACCTACAGGCTCTTGCACCAGCCTCGCCTCGTCGTGCTATGGAAGAGGCCGTGACGCTGGCAAGAGTCCTGCGCGGCCTAATTCGGAAATCCCAGCCACCTCAAGAGCACCCTGACGTATTGACCCGCCCCATGGACGCACGTGCCGACGTGCGTGCTTTCTTGTCGGAGCGTAGTAAAGTTTTACACATGTCGGGATTGCCACATGACACCACCCAGTCGGAACTTGAGAGCTGGTTTACCCAATTCGGCGGCCGTCCCATTGCTTTTTGGACACTGCGCACTCCGGAGCAGCATAAGCCGACAGGCACTGGCTTTGCTGTTTTTTCGTCTCACGAAGAGGTAAGCTATCGCTATCCGCTGTGACTTCCGCGACCCGCGAGATTGATGATATCCTGACTCTGTCGCAGGCGGCCGAAAGCCTTTGCATGAACGGGCGTGCTTTGAACGAGAAAGCCATCGAGGTCTCCCCGTCCTCCAGTCGTGTGCTCGACCGTGCTGCTGAAGCCCTTACTCCCTTCCCCCCTAGCAAGAATCGCCCTCGCCCGGGCGATTGGACGTGTCCCTCGTGCGGATTCTCGAACTTCCAGCGACGAACCGCCTGTTTCCGTTGCTCGTTCCCGGCAGTAAGTGCAGGACCCCAGGGCGACATGGGGTTTGGCTACGGCTACGGGCCCCCGGCCATGATGGGTCCCCCACCTCACCACGGCGGTCATCACGGGAACATGGGTCACGGCGGCGGTCGCATGGGTGGCAGTGGCGTTGTTCCTTTCCGGGCTGGTGATTGGAAGTGTGGTAACGAGGTCTGTGGCTATCATAACTTTGCCAAGAACGTCTGCTGTCTTCGATGCGGAGCTAGTCGTGCTGGTGCTGCTATCGTTGCCGACTCAGGTTACCCTTCACCCATGGATAGCGGATCTAGTTACGGTATGGGCTCTGGTTCTATGGCTGGGACACCAGGTCCCGGACCGTTTGCATCTGCCGCCGGTCCGTTCGGTGCGTCGGGTGGCTACGGCCACCACTTCGGCGGTCCGCCTAGCACCTACGCCTTGCCTTCGGGCATCGGGGGCGGCGCGGCCCCGTACCCTTCCCTGAACACCCATTTCGGTCCCGGGCCTGGTTCGCACTCGGCTGGCCCGTTCGATAGCCGTGCTGCAGAGGCGGCTTTTCAATCGGCAAGCAACGGTCCCGCATCTGCTGGTCCGTCCAACAATTTTTACTCGTCCCAATCGGAAAATGACCCGTTCGCCTTCCTCTCGACTGGCATTGGTGGCCTGTCGGTGAGTAGCAACGATGCTCGCCAGAATGGTGCCGGGGCACCCCCAAGCAAGTCCCCAGCCTAAATCAATTTCCCACTCGCGGCATGTCTCGCACCAACTCACACACCACGCATTTACACCATTCATACTGAATATTCCCAATTCAGGTTGATTGTCGATGGGTTTCGAACGCATTTGGAATGTTTAAGTGACAGGTAGACCATAGGCGAATTTCAACCTTGGCGGTACTTCTCTTGACGTATAATGGCATTTTCACCTGGTGTGGTCTCGCTTTTGAAGATCCGGTATAAGGGAGGGGAGTCGAGGATACCTGGGCACGGGATCAGGGTGTTTGTTGTGTGGGAACTTTTATTAATGAAAAAAAGAGAGAAAAAGTTACACTGGAATATTTGTTTGTGTGCGGAGATGGAAAAGACAAAAATGGCCGACTTTCTGGAACGGGACATCTAAGGCCTTGGTTGGAGGTTGTTGGTGGGCATCTATTTTCCTTCTCTCTTCTTTCTGTGAAGCTTCTCGACAGCGTCGCCTGGTATACAACTAAACGTTCTGACCTTGATGGACGGACGAACCTGTACAAATGGACGGATATTTTTGCAGCCCGGCGGTATTGAAATGGCGGTGCATAGCGCAGGGAGTGTAAATGGTGTACCGGCCTCTTTTATCGCCCCAGAGTTCATGTGTCTCACTTCTACTGTTGTCATGCTATCCAGTTCAACATGCTTTTCCTCTTCTCTCTTCATATCAACTAATTTTCTGCTTTGATTTCCACCATTGCTAAACATATTCATTTATACTTTCATTGTCAAAAGGGACTGTTCCTTTGTCCCTGCAGGTAGCCTGTGCGCAGCTGGCAGGATGGTCGTATCCAATGGTGGTTGAAGAATGTTGCCATATCGGCTGTGTAGATAAGCTGGCTCCTCTTTGCGGCGAGGCTTCTTAGATAAGGGGAAAGAATGTTTGAGATAAGATAGCGGTGCCCCCGGGCTTTCTAGCTTCCCTGACTGTGGCAATAGTTGAAAAGAATACCTTTATGTCACCCTATGAACGGCAACTCTCCCCGTAATGTTTATGTGTCATGGGTTGTCTATGTGTGTATGCCAGGTGATAATACCGATCTTGACCTTTGGTTTAATATATACCCTTCTCTTGATACAACATCCTATTACTCAGCTAGTCCCTGACCAGAGATGCTAGGGCGCAACAGGTCTTTATGTTGATATAACTAGATTTTCACCAGTTCGTCACGGATTCGGTACATGAGCAATACCGATTATTATCATCAAGATACAAATGCAATGTTTCAGTATCGAGGCCTGCACACTTCACTACAAATTCCGGTAGGCAGGTATTTGTTCAGATTGGTTGTCGTTGCTCGTGGCTAGCTGACGATGAGTGACTATTATGGCTAGTCCATAATCAGCCATATTATTATGCTTAGTACGCTTGACACATTGCTACTGGCATTTTCTCATACTCTTATTCTATGGTCCGCAGTATGCCAACATCCATGTCGAGATCTAACCTAACCGACACCCTTTTAGTTGGTAGGAACACCCCTCCCCCGGAATCCTCCCCGGCCCCGGCCCCGTCCTCGTCCTCGTCCATGCTGTGAATCCAACCCGGCAGGGGGCGGCACGGCGTTGTAACTTCGATGCTGGAAGATTCCTGGAGCTTCGCCGACTCCCGAGTTACCGGGATCGCTACCTAGTCCCAGCGACGGGCCTCTGCCGCCACGGCTCCCGCGTCCGCTTCGATATGGACCACCACGACCACGCGAAAAATTGTTGGTGGCCTGGTACATTGATTCTTGACTGGGGTTCTGGGAGTGGTGGCCATTAGGTACCGGGCGATAAACCAATGTGCTATGTTGGATGTGAGCAGTGCCGTTGAACATCTGCTGGCCTTGGATACCTCGCCCGCGTGATCGATTCACGCCGTTCACGGCACCGCGCCAACTTCCGCGAAGAGGAGTCGGGGTCGGTGCATCTCGAAACATCTCCGTACCGCCCGGTGCACCTCGAGACTGGAGAGGTACTGTTGTATGAACTGGTTGCCTTCCTAAGCTCATCTTTGAGCCTGTGATGACTTGCCTATTCGTGACATTGAGAACCGAGTTGGCCAAAACGGTCTGCCCTCGGAAAGGCTCACATCGGCTACCCAAGGTTGTGCCGTTCATGAATGCGTTGTCACAGAGTATGTCGAGCATATGGTGGTTGCCAACCGTGGTTATACCGACGACAGTCCCCCGCGAAGCGATCGGGATCTTACCTGAGCCTGACACGTAGACAACCCGGTCACCCAGACTGAATCTTTGATTGCCTAGTCGTTGCTCGGCATCTTTGGGGTTGAGCAGTGCGGATCGAGGCACGCCCTTGAGCCTCTTCGGTTCAGCCTTTTCATTCGATTCTCTTAATTCATCCATTGCCTTCTGTAGTCGCATCACCACGTTGGAATCTAGCTGCTCTGCATCGAGTGGGACTCTCTCGAATTTACTAGTCTCCACGGATTTGAGCCAAGCTCCAATTTCCTTGATCCTAGAGCTGGCAACGTCGGTATCTGACCAGAGTTGCGTGTCGCTTAGTTCGTTTCCGGAGGGGTTCTTCATGATGGCAGCGAAGAAATCAGGGAATTGAGTCATGTACTGTATAAGCAGTAGGACTGCAGCGGGGCTGAATTCCCACCCCGATTTTGATTTTCTCGAGTAACCTAGGACTTTCTGCTTCCTTCCCTCAAATTTGAGGTTTAATCCCAGATTCACCTTCATACTGCCACCGATCGTATGAACGTAGAAAGATGACGTGATTTTGCTTAGTACTAACGGATGAAGCCCAAGGTCCTTCGCGACGGCGTACGAAGGTCGGTAGCCACTCTGATGTTCAGCAGCACGGATAATGGCCTGTGCAAAGTCGGGCTCTCTGTTGGAAGGTCGAGAAACGACAACCTCAGCTCGATTGTTGCTGTGGCTAACAATTTCGAGGGGACGCCCGTAAGCGTAGTCGCCGAGGAAGAAGACCCGAGATCCGACAGGGAACTCTTCCTCGAAGGGCAGCGCGGCTCTTTCGATGAAACGTTCGTCCTGGCTGACAACCTCATCCACGATGACTTGGGCGGCGTAATCCGTCTCCATACCTGGGATTGGACCATACTCTTTGACGGTAGCGCCTTCATCCGTCTTGATAAGTCCCCTCAGCATTTCGACGTGGACCAGTGACTCAACGGGTCCAATAATGATACCTAATCGTTTACTGTAAAAGTTCTCAATGCGAGACGCCTTCTTATTCCAATCCTCGATGTCTCTGCCGGAATGGTGAGTCTGGATTACTTGATCAGAACCGTCCTCTGCAAATGAGTAGTCGAATAGCTCATCAGATACCCGCACGATCTTGGCCTCCTGCAAAAAAGGGTATCCGACGTGACACCGTTGCCCCAGTTTGACCTTAGCCAATTCGACCCTGCTGCGGTGTTCCGCATCGGCTAGAGTCACGACCATACTTTCATTACGACTCTCTTGCTGGAAAACATTAACTCCATGAAAGCCAAGAGTGGCATTGTAGGGTAATGTGGTTAGGCTTGGGAATCCCGCTAAGGCGTCGATGCCGAGTTTAGTACCCTCAAGTAAACCCACGTATAACTCCAAGCCCTCGGTTGTGGGTAGGTCGAATATGTTTTCGACGCAATGGCAGTGAGGGATGTCGGGAAAGATTCCGACCATGGACGACGGGTAGATGTAATCGACATTGGAGTCGTACGTGAACTTCAATGAGATGCCGAAATCATTGCGCGCTTTCTCCTCAGGGGTAAGGAGCTCGTTCTTGGGTGCCATCGCGGATAGCAACCGTTGTTCTTCGATAAACGGGATCTTGACAACGGCTTCCCATTCCATCTTCTTGCCGTTCATATCAAGCTCAAAATCCCGAGGGTAAAAATCAATGATAGGTGATTTTGCGTCTGTCATGAGTTCGTGGTATACCAAAGGCACAATCTTTTTACTTCTGTCGGGGAGGACGCCCATGAGCTGCTCAAATGGCCGGAATGGCTGTCCAAGCTTGAAGTTAAGATCAGCATTCATGCCTTTCACGATATCTAGATTAACTGATTAGCAGCATTTTCTTAGTTTTGGACGTCGGCATTTACCAGATGTCATAGGAGAATAATGGTAAGCGTAAAACCACGGCCAAGAAGCCACTCCCTTGTAGTAATAGTATAATACCCATTGCAAACCTTGAACGTAATTCTCACAAAGCTTCGTCAACTCCGTGCCCTTGTTCTCAGGGGTCCACTCGAACTTGCTCGCGTAGTACTTGTCTTTCCACTCTAGGAACTTCTCCTTATACTTGGTTCGTGTTGCTGCTTGGACTTCTTCCGCAGAAACATCAAAAACTTGGGCATTATCGTAGCGTTTCATAACCCGAAACAAAGCTATATTGCCCTCTTCCTCTTCGTCATCGTCGTCGTCGTCTTGCTTCGTAGGAAATGTCAATACTAGACTACGTTGCCCATCCTCATCTTCTATAGTCCGCCATTCAATATGGAGACTATCAGCAGTATCTTGCACAAATTTTCGATCGGCGGCTGCAAGCTCGTGGCCAAGATCGAGAGGGGTGGACGGTCGTTTATTGACGAATTTTCGAATCTTCTTCCATATCTCTCTCTGAGAGCTTGTGATGACAAGCTTTCCTCTAGGATTTGGTTGTTCCCCTTCCTGAGCTTGTATCATCTGTTTGCTCATGAGCCAGTTCGAGTCGGAGTGTTCATGCTCGAAGTATCTGTACTCTTCCTTAGAAAGTTCCTCCAGCAGTAACCCTAGACGGGCGAGGTTGATAACCCCTCCTTCGTTGATATAGCCATCGCACTGCGGGAGAACTTGCTTATAGATCCGGAACATCGTCGCCAAAGCCCCTTCGTTGATGTGGAGATTGGGCAAATTTGGAAGGAAGTCGTTGCCAACGAAAAAAGCCATTAGAATGAAATCGTCTATGATCCTCTCCATGTCAAAA
Source organism: Hypoxylon sp. FL1150 (assembly GCA_022495205.1). Classification (NCBI taxonomy): domain Eukaryota; kingdom Fungi; phylum Ascomycota; class Sordariomycetes; order Xylariales; family Hypoxylaceae; genus Hypoxylon; species Hypoxylon sp. FL1150. Next base: position 116,252 of record MU376268.1, on the reverse strand, counting down.
GGCACCTTGGTGGCCCCTTCCTTCTTCAGCTCTTGGAATTCCAATTCAAGGTATTCGCGAACGATGCAAAGATGCATCAGATAGAAGTTTTGATGCTCTAGCTCCTTTGATTTAGTCTTGGAAGCGCGCCCGAAGGTTACCTCTTCCCGAAGGAGACAAAAATGCGGATCGTGACTTAACAGTCCAAGCATTATAAGATCGGCATCCAGACCATACAGACAGTGGCGAACGTTGGGATGATAGTTTGGTTGGGCCTTCGCGTTCCTGATATACTCCATAATCTTGTGCTCTCCTTCACCGGGAACTTCATGGCCTGACAGAACGATATCGCAGCCTTGCCAATCAGAATCCTCCGAAATCTTCTTGCTAATGAAGTATTTGAGCTGCTGGGTCAGCTTAGCCATAAACTCGGTGCCTGGTGTAATACAGTTGCTGTCGAAAGGGTCGTCCTTGGGTAGCTCCTGGCCTTCTCGAAGTGCTTTCTCACGAGCCTGCTCGGCATCAAGGGCCGTGCGGAAACGACGAGCTCTCTGCTGATTCATCTTAGCCCTGGGAGCGACTCCGTCGATGGCCATAAAGAAGAGTTTCTTTGGTTTGATTTTGCCAAACAAGTGTTCGATGTAGTTGAATATACGTATAAACATCTCATCTTCGCTGAGGCGAAAGGTGGTGTCGTGCGAGTCATTGTGGGTGCAATTGTGTATGATACCGTTCATATCCAACTACATAGATTAGCCGAGTTCGCCAGGTAAAGGGTATTTTTGAGGTGCTATACGTAGAGATTGTCGAACTCGGGTATTCGATTTTCTGCAATGACCTGAGATATCGCAGGATATCGTTCCGAGAGCCACCTAAAAAACTTGGGAACACTGGACTCGAATTAGTACAACGCGCGGAAACGTGGTGTCGCAAAGACGGTTCAGACTTACCCCATGATGACTTGACGCAACCGAGTTGGATGCTGGAGTGGATAAGAGACTTGTCGGGCCGGTCAGTCGATCAGTAGAATCGGAATCGGAATCGAAATCAGAATCGAATCGGAGGAATTAGTGTCGTGAAAATCAAACATGCGCTCGGCGCTGGGAGATCGATTTATAATAGTGGCAATCAACGGAAAGTTTTCCAGCTGAAAGAAATCACTGAATATAGAGAGCTTGCAATTGCAGACTGGGTTGGACAACCGCAAGAGATGAAGAGGGAAAGGAAAACAACCACTATATTTGACAAATGTAGTAAAAACTTTCTCAAGTATCATCTAGGCGATGCATTGGGCGCAAGCTGAGAATATCGATGTGGTTGTCGAGGTGAAATGTGAAGGACTGCTGTAGGTCATGTCGCAGCTTACAATTTGCCCCGCAGCTGCAGACAGTTACCAACTACCTACATATGTACATACGTACAAGGCTGTACACTACTAAGTACACACCCCGCCAGCCCGCTCGAGGAGGCATTTGTACTTCCAGGCTATTCCACAAAGAGTATCTTCAAGTTTCTTAGACACTAGGTTAGTACCTACGTAGGTACATACTTTACGCGCATCGCGTCCCGTCCCAAAAACGTCAAACGAAATTCATTCCTTCGACCATTAACATCCCCCAAACATTACCAAATATTACACCTTCTACCACCATTATCCCCCATCCTTAGCCACACCTCGCTATACCTGTAGCATTACACTCTGTGATTACAAGCAGGCTTGAGGAAATCAATTACCATGGCGCCAGCTCCCGTAGTTGAGGATGTTGACGGTTTGTTTAACCTTTTCTTTACTGTTTCTCTTCGATGACCTAGCTTCGTCCAAGTATAACTAACCTGGTACTATAAGTAGACATGACTTCTCTTGAGATTGACGAGGATGAGGAGCAGAGACTGATTAACGAAGGTGATTATTCTGGGCCCTGTATTGGCATGGAAGTTACTTTTCTCACAAGCATCAGAATATAAGACATGGAAGAAGAACTCACCCTTCCTCTATGACATGATTCTCAGGTGAGCCAAGATAATTGATAGAACCTGCGATATACCTAGTACTAAAGTGTTGCAGTACCGCTCTGACGTGGCCTACCCTTACCGTGCAATGGTTCCCTGACGTCAAAGAGCCCGAGGGGAAGAACTGTCAAATTCACCGTGTGCTACTCGGCACCCATACCTCGGACGGAAAGCCGAACCACGTGCAGATCGCCGAAGTTGAGATCCCAAAGACGATCCGTCCAAATGCGAACGAGTACGATGACGAACGGGGCGAGATTGGCGGGTACGGCAAGGCTCCCGATGCAGCTACGATGAAATGGAGCATCGTTCAGAGGATTGACCACCCTGGCGAGGTTAACAAAGCCCGCTACTGCCCAAGAAACCCCGACCTGATCGCTACGCTAGCCGTCGATGGCAAAGTTCTCATCTTCGATCGTACAAAGCATAGCTTTGAACCCAATGGCAAAGTCAATCCGCAAGTTAGCCTCGAGGGCCACAGACAAGAAGGATTTGGCCTCAACTGGAATCCCCATGTGGAGGGTTCGTTAGTATCAGGAAGCGAGGATCAGACCGTCTGCCTCTGGTACGTTGCTCCGCTAGTTGTCTTCTGCAGATACCTGTGCACGTGTACTAATGCCGAGGAATAGGAATTTGAAGTCACTTCAAAGCGGTAGCAGCACACTTGGTCCTACTCGCCGGTTCACCCACCACAGCAACATCGTCAATGATGTGCAGTACCACCCAATATCCGCCAGCTTTATCGGCAGTGTCTCTGATGATCTAACGCTACAGATCGTGGACGTGAGACAACCTTCGAACACCCAGTCCGCTCTTGTCGCCAAAGATGGACACAGCGATGCGATAAACTCGCTAGCATTTAATCCTGCCACCGAGGTTCTTGTTGCGACGGCCTCTGCGGACAAGACCATCGGGATCTGGGACCTGCGCAATGTGAAAGAGAAGGTCCATACATTAGAGGGTCATCAAGACGCAGTTACTTCGCTGTCTTGGCATCCACATGAGGTTGGCATCCTTGGTAGCGCTAGCTACGATCGGCGCATCATTTTTTGGGATGTGAGCAAAGTGGGCGAGGAACAGCAGCCCGATGATCAGGAAGATGGTCCTCCTGAACTGTGAGTTTTTCCTCTTCACCTTCTTAGAACTAAGAGCTAATTGATGGTAGCTTGTTTATGCATGGTGGTCACACTAACCATTTGGCTGATTTCAGCTGGAATCCAAACAATCCTTGGCTGGTGGCGAGCGCTGCCGAGGACAATATGCTCCAGATCTGGAAAGTTGCTGACTCGATTGTCGGAAAGGACGAAGCCGATCTCCCATTGGACGAATTAGGAAGATAGGAGAGATGAACTGATTAGGGGGGACGATGTCGAAGCTTAGGCAGAGTCTACTAACGTAGTGGATCTCTGGCTAGGGTGAAAGGGAGACTCGCCGAAGCAACTAACATACCAAAGCAAGCAGAAGATGATTGCGTGTTACTCCTGGCTAAGAGTCTGGCTGGCGATAGGTAGTACAGTAATGGACGTCTAATAAAGAGATACCCTCAGGTCATTTTCTACCTAGTGCTTTTTAGTACTATGCTCGTTTAGCACCTGATGATCCATACAATATAAATGATTACAATCATTGCGCCGGCATATATGAACAGTCATTGGACGAAGTTGAACCACGTATTATCACTTAGTCCAATGATCGTTTAGATAGGTGTACACAGGTTACATTACATACACATTATAGAAGCCTGACATCAAATCCGATAGAAAGGCTTCCCAGGTTCTTAAGGAAGCGAGATGGTCCTGACTAAAATCACCGGCTGGCTTTAAGTTGATCATATCATGTACCCAACCTTAGGTACATACGTTGGGTGAATTGATGGATATGTGTATGTGCATGACACGCATTAACTGGGGCGATAAGGATAAGGGGGTATATGCAAGTACCGTGGCCATAGACCCACATGTACCTGCAGGCTATGCGCAATGAGCCACCTTTACTGATTTCGATATCGAAGACTTACATCTTTCCTTTTAGCCTTCCTTCCAACGCTCCCACTCTCTTGCCTTCCTCTCCACTCCGCAGTTTGCAACCAGGCCTTTTCTTGTGTTCTACATGTGTGTAAAATACACTCGCATTGATCACATGTATCCCTGATCCCGTGTACCAGCCGCGTTTCCGACTTTAATCATCGTATTCGCATCCTGAACATCCATCGTTTATTGCGAAAACGCTAGGCTGACTGTACCTCCGAACCAGCTCCTTGGATCAGGAGCATGACCCCGATACGGGAATGCCACCATCAATATCATACCGAGAGAGCGAGCCACCAGATTCTCCTGTAAATGACTCGGATTCGGATGTCGACCTAGATCTCCAGGAGCTGGATCCTAACACCTCGTCGCACGCCCAAGCATCCAGGCTTCTGGGACACAACTACAGCCCCGACCAACGAGCGCCGCGCATTGCGTTACGGAATATTCGTATGGGCGGTTTGAGGCGGTTAGGGAATCGAGGTCGCAGCTATGGTGAACTTGGCCACAGTAGAGATGGAAACGGCGACGCCATGGGCTTGTTGGAGGACGACGTACACGAGCAAGGGTATTCCGACGAAAGTGGGAACGCTGGCGACGAAGCACCGCTCTTGGACGAACACGCATCCCGACCCCAAAGGCGCTCCTTTACCGGTGACAGGCTTCAAAACTTAGCACACATCGGCTTATCCTTGCGATTACCTAGCTTCATGTCAAATGCTAGCTCGAACCGGCGTGACGACGACGGAGCTGTCGACAACAAAGATAGTGACCCTTCGTCATCTAGGCTTATTGTCGTGGGCGCGCCGCAGCCTGCTCGATACCCGCCAAATCTAGTTTCCAACGCGAAATATACAGCCTTCACTTTCCTTCCCATTACCTTATATAACGAATTCTCCTTTTTTTTCAATATGTATTTTTTGTTGGTTGCTCTATCACAGGCCATTCCGGCTTTAAGAATAGGCTATTTGTCCACCTATATTGCTCCTCTCGCCTTCGTCCTTTTCATCACGATGGGAAAAGAGGCATACGATGATATAGAACGACGTCGGAGAGATAACGAAGCCAACTCCGAGGAGTATGCCGTGCTTCACTTTGGACAGGCTGGACAGCAGAGTGCCGTACTACGGCATACCAAGAGTTTCAAATCCCCGTCCTCGCGGAAAGCACATCGGCAAAACGTAGCCCAGAGAGACAGATTATCAGACATCCAGGAGGAGGAGGAGCAAGCTGAGGGTCAGGGACGAGGTTATCCATCGTCTTTTGTCCAAGAGATCAGCAAGAAATCCCGGGACTTGAAGGTTGGCGATGTCCTCAAACTTGGTAAAGGTCAGCGTGTCCCTGCGGATGTCGTCATCTTAAAGTGTTCTACACCGGAAGGCACACAAGCCCAGGGTCAGCCCCCGGGAAGCGCAGAGGAGCACTCGTCATTGGTTAGTCCTTTAGAAAGCGACCTGGACCAGGACAATGCTTCGTCCGGTAAGGGGAATAATCCCGAGTCGGGTAGCTCAGAAGTTTCTGTGGAGGCATCCTCTGGCGGGGAAACCTTCATCAGGACAGATCAACTTGATGGCGAGACGGACTGGAAACTTCGCTTGGCATCTGCTCTGACTCAAACTCTCCCGGTGGAAGAGTTTGTTCGTGTTAGAGTCACGGGTGGAAAGCCTGATAAGAAGGTCAACGAATTCGTCGGTAAGGTTGAGCTACTGGCGACAAGTCAAGACGTCCTAAATACACAGCCAGATGAAAGTAGCATAAGCAGCAATGGACAATCTGCCCCCTTGACAATCGATAACACTGCTTGGGCGAATACCGTCATCGCCTCGCAAGCGACTACCATGGCTGTCATCGTATACACCGGCCCGCAAACCCGATCGGCCCTTTCTACATCATTATCACGATCCAAGACAGGGTTGCTGGAATATGAAATCAACTCTTTGACCAAAATACTGTGCGCTCTCACGTTGGCATTATCAATTGTCTTGGTCGCCTTGGAGGGGTTTGGCAACTCTGAAGGTAACATCTGGTATGTGAAGATCATGCGATTCCTCGTACTGTTCTCTACCATCGTCCCGATCAGTTTGCGAGTCAACCTCGATCTTGGGAAGAGTGTCTACTCGTGGTTTATCCAGCGAGACCCGGGTATCCCAGGTGCGGTTGTGCGTACCAGTACGATACCTGAGGACCTCGGCCGTATCGAATATCTGCTCAGCGATAAAACAGGTACCCTAACTCAGAACGAAATGGAAATGAAGAAAATCCATGTGGGTACCGTCTCTTATGCTAATGAAGCAATGGACGAGGTTGTGGCATACGTTAGACACGGCTTCGTTGGGGCACGGGGCGAGAAAGCTCTTGTCACACCCTCGTCTTCATATAGCGCTGCAGCAGGGATCACTGCAACCAGGACGCGGCGGGAGATCGGTTCAAGAGTCAGAGATGTTGTTCTGGCCTTGGCCCTCTGCCACAACGTGACTCCTACCATTGAAGAAGATAACGGTCAGACGATTACGTCGTACCAAGCGTCTTCTCCCGATGAAATTGCTATTGTGCGATGGACCGAGTCCGTTGGACTTCGCCTTGCGAGCCGAGACCGTAAAACGATGGTACTTGAGTCGACGGAAACGGGCAAGACGGTTGTTCAGGTTCAAATCCTAGACATATTTCCCTTTACCTCGGACGGGAAGCGTATGGGTATAATTGTCCGATTCCACGGACAGTCGCAAACCCCTTCACTTAGTTTAGGCAACGGAGAAATATGGTTTTATCAGAAAGGTGCCGACACAGCCATGGGGCCCATTGTGGCTGCCAATGATTGGCTCGACGAGGAAACTGCGAATATGGCTCGAGAGGGTCTAAGGACCCTGGTTGTCGGGCGTAAAAAGTTATCTCACGACCAGTATCGAGATTTCTCAGCCAGTTACCAGGAGGCGTCGTTAGCCATCAGCGGCCGTGATGCCGGAATGCAACGCGTGGTTGCGGAATTCCTCGAGCACGATCTCGAGCTGCTGGGAGTCACCGGTGTAGAGGACAAACTACAGAGGGATGTAAAACCTTCTCTCGAGCTACTTCGCAACGCTGGTATCAAGATCTGGATGTTAACAGGTGACAAAGTTGAGACGGCAAGATGTGTCGCTGTCAGCTCGAAACTCGTCGCACGGGGGCAGTATATCTACACGATCGCCAAGCTCAAGCACAAGGACAATGCTCAAGACCATCTTGACTTTCTCAGAAGCAAGACAGACTCGTGTTTACTAATCGACGGCGAAAGCCTTGCGCTCTATCTAACACATTTCGGTACCGACTTCATCTCCGTAGCTGTACGACTACCGACGGTTGTAGCTTGTAGATGCTCACCCACACAAAAGGCAGAGATTGCGAAGCTCATCAAAGAATTCACCAAGAAGCGGGTTTGCTGTATTGGTGATGGTGGAAATGATGTGTCCATGATCCAAGCTGCAGATGTGGGTGTTGGTATCGTTGGCAAGGAAGGCCGACAAGCCAGTCTCGCAGCTGACTTTTCCATTGAACAATTCTGCCATCTGACCAAGCTGCTCGTCTGGCATGGCCGGAACAGCTATAAGCGAAGCGCCAAGCTTGCCCAATTCGTAATCCACCGTGGCTTGATTATTGCCGTCTGCCAGACCATGTATAGCATTGCCATCAAGTTTGAGCCGGAAGGCCTTTACAAGGTACGTCGCCCCTACATTTCATTTTGTGGCCGCGTCGTCTTACTTTGAACAGGATTGGCTTCTTGTGGGCTATGCCACCGTTTACACGGCAGCGCCAGTGTTGTCCCTTGTTCTCGACAAAGATGTTGACGAGAATCTTGCCAATCTCTACCCAGAGTTGTATAAGGAGTTGACATCTGGACGATCTCTATCTTATCGTACCTTTTTTGTCTGGGTTTTCGTATCAATATATCAAGGCGGGATGATCCAGGGCCTATCTCAGATTCTCACGGAAGTTGACGGGCCCAAGATGGTGGCCGTCAGCTATACTGTGCTCGTGCTTAACGAGCTCCTGATGGTGGCCATCGAAATCACGACGTGGCATCCAGTCATGATTATGTGTATCGTCGGAACCTTCTTGTTTTATGTTGGGTCTGTGCCGTTCCTTGGCGGATACTTTGATCTTGATTTCCTCCTTACTTGGTAAGTGCATGTGCATATTTTATACGAGCATCTGAAGGCGTAGGATTCGTTAAGCTAATTTGACATGGTGGTAGGGGATTTCTCTGGCGCGTGCTGGCCATCGGATCGATTTCTCTAGTCCCGCCATACGCTGGGAAATTAATTAGAAGAACAATGAAACCGCCGTCCTACAGGAAGGTTCAGGGAATATGATAATACGGCTGTAAAAAAGCATTGCGCACCGGCGAGGCGTCTGGGGATCGGGTTGTTTTTAAATATCTTACATAACAGCATAGCTAAATCAATTACGAGCAGTAGATCTTTGAACAAATTGCGTACCTAGATGTATATAGAGTAATTTCATTTCAATTACTTACTTATATATTTTTATCTGTCATGATTTCTGAAACCTGTTGTAACTTTCGCTCCCGGATTATCTTTGCCTTTTTCTATTTTCTCCGGAAACAAAAAAGACCAGGCCTATCTTGTCATTATGTTTAAGCTCAGGTTTTTAGAGCCAGTTTTCTATCCAACTTTAGTCTAAAGCGACGCTTAGGCTGGCGATGCATATCGGATTAATCAAAAGACTTTCCGTTATCCGAACCAAACAAGGGGTTTCGTATAGCTTCCAAAGCTTGCTTGGGGCGGCTAAACATATGGCGGATCCCGATCGAATTTTTACGTACAACGGGTAAGAATCACGCGCCATCTTCAAAAGCAAGCTACGTCGCTTATTTTACACCTTGCTATATGTGCTTTTTTTTTTTTGTTTTTGTTTTTTTGCATCTTGTAACCAGACATAGCTAAGTCATTGATAACTTTGATTTACCAAAGCAAATGATTACTTTTGTACATAGGTACATAGATGTCTCTGCCCGCTGAGTACAAGTGAAACTATAGTTTCTGTTAAGCTCTCTCTTACAGTCCGCTGCGTCATACCACATGATTAGCGTCAGATTTGTACAGGTTCGGTTCATCACCCAACCAACCAGGTTTGCTCACCCCGGCCGGAGTGCATTGGTCAAGGAAGTGGGTATATTATGTAACGGCGGGGAATATGTGCTACTTAGACATTGGCTTTTTGCAATAAGATTTATATATATACTATAAAGGTCCTCCGTAAACTCAAACAGAAATGCCTATGTATATTAATAGTGAAGTCAAAGAGTTCAGTTTACTCGGTACGGGTGAAACCGCAATGAAACATTTTATGCTGTGGTATATGTTTACTTGCAGTGGTATCAATCAGGCTGGTCAATGAGTCCGGGGAACAGAACTTGGAGCTAGCGGAGATACAATGCAGGCTTTGCGGGATTGCGGGTCGGGTGGATGCGCGTATGTTAGATTGGAAAGGGTTAGGATAGCAAAGGTAGCAGGGGGGTAGGTAGGGGTTAGAGAATAGTCTAGCCTTTTAGGCAAAGTTCCTGTTGCCCAGTGCGCAGTGATGCCAACCACCAGACCACATGCAGAAAAAAGAGCACCCTTGATGAATTCTTCCTCTGCCTCTCTGCCTCTCTACCTCCGCCTCTCTTTGCCAGCTTGCCTGACGGGATTTCAACCCCCATCTCCACCTCGCAAGTCAATATTATTAACTGACTCCCCTCCCCGTCCATATCTCTTTTCTCCGTCCTTCAAGCTCACTTCAATAACCAACTCTCATCCATTCAAGAGTCACATACTCGGATTTGTTTGGGGTCCTGTCAGGTAAGAGCTTCTCCCCACCTGTGTCTCCCTGTCCGTCTCTCCGTCTTCCCAACTTTGTCTTGTCTATACACGGAACACCACTCAATTCCATTCTTCATCCATAATATTCATTCGCTCTAGCGGTAGCAGTCCCGGTACTAAACAAACCAGATCTCTTTGGTAAAGGCGCCATCGTTTCTTCCCTTTGCATAATTTGCCTTGCCGACTATCGACATGGCTAGCGACGCCGGGGAGAGAGCTCCTCGCGAGGTCAAAAACCACATACTCTTTGAAATTGCAACCGAGGTCGCCCACCGCGGTACGTCAAGGAAATCCCCGCCCAGGTTCTTACAGACTAACAATCGACCTTAGTTGGCGGCATCTACTCCGTCATCAAGTCAAAAGCGCCCGTTACTACTGCTGAATATGGCGACCGCTATACGCTTATCGGCCCTCTCAACCACCAATCCGTAAGTTCCCTTTACTCCATTGTGTTTTGTTCTGTATCATTTCTAAACAAGAGCAGGCTGCTGTCGAAGTCGAAGAATTGGAGCCGAACACTCCGGAACTCGCCAAGAGTATCGAGTCCATGAGGAACCGAGGAATTGGCATACTATACGGACGATGGCTCATCGAAGGCGCTCCAAGGGTGTTACTGATCGACACGAAGACGGCGTACAAGTACATGGACGAGTGGAAATCTGATTTATGGAATGTTGCTAGTATCCCGTCTCCCCCGGGAGATGACGAGACGAACGAAGCCATTGTCTTTGGATATCTTGTTGCCTGGTTTCTCGGAGAGGTATTGCCCCTATGTACAGCAGCCGGAGTCCGATTTACTGATATCTTGGTCTAGTTTGTCGCCCACGAGAAGACGAAAGCTGTCATTGCTCATTTCCACGAGTGGCTGGCCGGTGTTGCCCTGCCGCTAACCAAGAAGCGCCGTATAGATGTGACCACCGTCTTTACCACACATGCTACCTTATTAGGCCGCTACCTCTGCGCCGGCTCCGTCGATTTCTACAACAATCTACAGTGGTTCGACGTGGACGCCGAGGCGGGAAAGCGTGGCATCTACCACCGCTACTGTATAGAGCGTGCTGCTGCCCATTCTTGCGACGTCTTCACGACGGTCTCGCATATCACGGCTTTTGAAAGCGAGCATCTGCTCAAGCGCAAGCCAGATGGCGTCTTGCCGAACGGACTCAATGTCACTAAGTTTTCTGCGATGCACGAGTTCCAGAACTTACACCAGCAGTCTAAGGAGAAGATCCATGACTTCGTCCGGGGACACTTTTATGGCCACTACGACTTCGCGCCCGAGGACACGCTCTATTTCTTCACCGCTGGACGCTACGAGTTCCGAAACAAAGGTGTCGACATGTTCATTGAATCCCTCGCTCGCCTCAACCACAGGCTGAAGAACGTCGGCAGCAAGACGACGGTTGTGGCCTTTGTTATTATGCCGGCGCAGACCACCTCCCTGACCGTCGAGGCGCTGAAGGGCCAGGCAGTCATCAAATCATTACGCGACACGGTCGATGTTATCGAGCGTGGCATTGGTCGCCGTGTCTTCGAGCGGTCTCTGAAGTGGCATGACGGAGATCCGATGCCTGATGAGAAGGAGCTCATCACAAGTGCTGACAGGGTTGTTCTGCGACGCCGTCTCTTCGCTATGAAACGACAGGGCCTCCCTCCCATCGTCACGCACAACATGATCAACGACAATGACGACCCCATCCTCAACCAGATTCGGCGAGTGCAACTTTTCAACCACCCTACGGATCGTGTCAAGATTGTTTTCCACCCCGAGTTCCTTAACTCGTCGAACCCAATTCTACCACTAGACTATGACGACTTCGTACGTGGCACTAATTTGGGTGTCTTCGCCTCTTACTACGAACCGTGGGGTTACACGCCCGCCGAATGTACCGTCATGGGTGTTCCGAGCATCACTACTAATCTGTCCGGTTTTGGTTGCTACATGGAAGAGCTGATCGAGAACTCGAGCGACTACGGTATCTACATTGTGGACCGACGGAGCAAGGGTGTTGACGACTCAGTCAACCAACTAACCTCACACATGTTTGACTTCTGCCAGAAGAGTAGGCGTCAACGAATCAACCAACGTAACCGGACGGAGAGGCTTAGCGATCTTTTGGACTGGAAGAGGATGGGTATGGAATACGTCAAAGCTCGGCAACTGGCGCTGCGACGAGCATACCCAGGCTCATTTACTGGCGATGAGGAGGAAGACTTCATCCCGGGAGTGGAACAGAAGATTTCCCGGCCATTCTCGGTTCCAGGCTCCCCCCGCGACCGTACGGGCATGATGACGCCCGGTGACTTTGCAAGCCTGCAGGAGGGGAGGGAGGGCCTGAGCACGGAAGACTATGTGGCGTGGAAGCTCCCGTAAGTGACGAACGTCGAGGCAGAGATGACAGGTAGCTAACTTGAGGTAGTGAGGAAGAAGATCCCGACGAGTACCCGTTCCCGCTAACCCTCCGAACGAAAAAGGCGAACTTCTCCGGGCCGGCGTCGCCATTGGATGGCGTTCAGATCAATGGAAACCAGTGAGTGGCATAATCGAGTCGAGAGCCACGGCTTAGGAGTCGTCAAGATATGCTGCACGATCCTTTTAGGGATGTTGGTATGACGGCATAGAGTGGGCGGAGGGCTTGGCTGGGTTCGGGTGGATGGAGGAAAAGGGGTGGCGTGTTGAGGGCGGTTGATCAGCAGGATTAGCAGACAGGACGGCCGCCGTTTAAAGGGGTTTGCTTTATACTAATTGCATAGCAATGCATAGGCTGGCAGTTCAGTGGCACCTTATATCCTTCTTTCGTTCTACTATTCATATTTATTACAGTTGTATTAATATTTGGGACCATTTGGTCAGATGTAGATGTATCTATAACCGGGCTAGAATACTTTTTCATCTACTTACTTACGTACTTGGCACACGAAGACTAGATTAGATTATATACGAGTGCCATTCATGTATTCAAGGTTTTATTATTTCTTGGAGGCTTATGCTGATGGTAATTCAAGGTATATGCAAGTAGGATATATAATATATCATATGTATATAACGAGTATGCATATCCACCTATCTCGAGGCTGTCTTGTGGCTTTCGAGTTAGCCAACGGCATTATCAACCAGACCCTGGGCCCTGACGTAGCGGTGCGCTCTGTTCACCCTTCCCACAGACATTCGTTACACAGACATTCGTTACATTAGATGCCCAGGTGTGTAAGTTAGCAAACTTGTGAGATGGTATCAATCCCTCGAGTCGTAAGAAATTAAAGGCCGGTGCGACAAGGTAGTATATACATGGATGAGGTTCGAGGTTCAGAGGCCAGAGGCTAGGTCAGATCAATCCTTTATTCCCCGCCTTGTTCTCTCCGCGGTTGTTTTCCTGCCTTGTCCTCGTTTCTCCTTTACCCAAAGAGCCTTGCCCTCTTGTGTATCTCCATTATCTGCACAACAATGGGTAGGTGTCTTTGTATTGTCACTGCCATCCCGACGTGCAACAACCCGGCGCAAACACCACGCTTATATCTTAGGTGTACACCCCGGCATTCTTGACTAGGGTGATACGTGCGCTTGCATCTTTGGGTATGTCGATGTTGGCACAGCCAATGCAAGTGATTCGACTAATTATATAAGATTTTGATGAGGCCAAACCTCTTTATCTATGCAAGCAAGACTTTTGAGTGCGAGTTCGAGTTCAAATTCGAGTTCGAGTACGACTTCGGTCACGACTTCGGCCACGACTGCGACCCTAGACTACGCTTTAGTAAAGAAAGGCCGCAATGAAGTCTGCAATGAAATTCTTCCGGCGCAGCAAGTCGTCCCAGCCGAAGCCGCCCAAAAAGTCACCCCAGGATGATTGGGAACGGAGCAAATACCGCCCTTACAACTCCAATTTGAACAACTACTACCATTACGCCGAGACCGCCAAGGCGTTTGTTCCATGGCTAGAGCTTCCCGCTTCCATTTTAGAGAGAATATTCTCCTTTGTCTGCCCTCATACCCAAGACGAATCGTACGAGACATGCGAGCAGAGCGCGCTGGTAGATGCCTGCATGCTTTGCGATCTACGCGATCTCTCCCACGCGGGTCAGGTCTGCAAGTCATGGAGGGTAGCAGCTGTGAAGTTAATGTAAGTCATCCGGCATCCAACCGTCCAAATGTCGCATCCGTCACTAATCGGTCGTCATAGGTACCATAGCATCCGCATTGATTCCGTACACTACTGCGAACGCGAGATCGATCTGTCCGAGAAGCGCAAACGTACGAGTCGCTTCGATCGCAACGGTGTCCCCGAAGACACGGCCAGTGCCCGGCTCCATTTGCTATGCCGCTCCCTACGCGACGATCCCACACGACTCGGAATTCTCGTGCAGTATTTCAAGATACCCTACATGCTCCGCGAGTCCAAAACCTCGGCACTCGCAAGAACTATAGCCGTTTTACCTAACCTCCACTATGTCGACCTACCCGAGGGCCTATATAGTGACGATCCGGCTTACCACACCCTGAGACTCGAGGTACAGGCCCGTTGTTCCCATCTTAGGAAGATGACCTACAATAGCGGCAGCGAGCACAGCCTAGAGGCGCTGGGAATGGGCAATATATGGCCGAACCTCAAAGTATTGGAGCTATGTAAGATCCACATGGACCCAGCCATACTGCGGCATGCATTAGCAGGGCTCCGGTGTCTACGAGCCCTCAAAGTTTCAGACTGCAAAGTCTTGGACGACGACATGTTCAAGTACAACGATGTGTTGCCAGCTTTCCCAGTCCTCGAAGAGCTGATCCTAATCGATACGCCGAGGGTCACGTCCGACGGCTTGGTTGCGTACCTCTCCAGCGAGGAAACCCAGAAGCAACTCAAGGTGCTTTCGCTCTCCAACACCGGAGTAGCACCAACTACCCTTCACAACGTGCTGTCGCACGCACCGAGCCTCAAAGCTGTATCCATAACGGAGCAAGTGGACTCGGCATTCCCCTCTTACTCGGGACCTGTCCCACCTTTGGTCAACTGGTCGCTGGAGACTCTGCGTTTCGAAATCACACCGTCACCTGCTACGCCACCTTATGCTAGCATCATAGGAGGCTACTACAATTATCTAGCTTCTTCTCTCTTCGCTGGCGGCCTACCTCGCCTATCAGCCGTTTACGTCCGTGACCAGAACTTTGCAGACTCCCTCCTCGGCCTGCCACCGCCCATGCCCGGCTTCGCGGGTGATCGCCAACGACCTAGCAGCTCTAGCAGTGCCGGAATGTTCAATATGGGAAACAGCGGCAGTCTCTCGCCCTTAGGTACAGGTAGCTTCGGCAATGCGCCGCCACGGTTCAGCTCCAACAACCCTTTCGCTGCAGCTGTCAACCCCTCTCATGGCGGTGGCACCATGTCTCTCAACCAGCCACTCGAAGTCTTTACGAAGGGAGAGGATGACCTTGACTGGGGCAGTATCAAGGGTGAGTATATATATATCTTGTCCCAAGTTGCTTTCTTAAAGCCTAGCAATTACTAACTCCCCTTTTTACAGTGGACCCCTTCGATGCTTATGGTAGGACGGACCACACGAGCAGAGGCCACAACCGTAGTTCCACGGTCGGTCGGCCCCTGAGCAGCTACGGCCTTGCTGACGTAGGATCCGGATGGCAGACGGGTAGTGGCGCCAGAAAAGGCTCGGCTGTACAAGGATCCACTATGGGTGGCTTTTTGGCTGTGCCAGGTGAAGCGGATAAGCGTGGACACGGACCTAAGGAAAGTGCTACGAGCTCGAGTGCGAAAGAAGATCTCTGGCCTCGACCTAGGAGTAGCTACGGGTCTAAAAGGGGGGATCGGGATCTATGGCGTTGAATATGGGGCCGTCTTTAACATAGGTGCCGGCCGTTGAAGTCACGTTTGGGGTGTCGCCCTGATCAAGCTGGGCAAGACAGGAACGAATGTCACGAAAGCGTATTAAAGGGGTTAGTAATGAAGGTTGTAGATAGGTACCTATATAAGAAATATGAAGCTCCTTGGAGCCATACTATATTTCTAGCCCCTCCCCTATCGTTGCGCATGGGACACCGATGCAGAATACGCGAAATCTTTCCTTTCGGTCACTCCACCTCTCGTATTATCCTATACCTTGACTCCTTGACTGCATGCTGAATTGTACGGTAAAAACAACCGTTACGAGGGTGCTACTCTGAGAAACACGCACCCATCTAATTATAACCGTCTACTGTGGCTTGCGAGATTCTAAGACACTTTGGTAATGACTAGTTCGCCCTTTTCGTCCCCGTCAAGCTCCAGAAACCCGCCTGTCTCTAGCTTCTTCTTCCATTTGGTGCTTTCGTACCTAGCTAATATCATAGTCATACGCAGGGCAGTCTGCCCACTCGAGACGTGCTCGGCTGTCTCCGGGCTCAACGGCGTGAATGTCCACCTTCCAAACGCCCAATTTAGAATATAGCGTTGAGAGTACGTCGATGTGGATGCCGCGGTCTCCTCTTTGCCCGAGTTACGGACTGTCGACGATGTCGTTAATACGGATTTTATCCGATATACCTCGTCCTTGGGTGCGGCATTCAGCAGAGCCATTAACTTTGTCGCATTGACGGTAGCGCTCGCCGACCCGGAGAAGGTGACAGAGAGGACCTCTACCTCACTTTGGTGGTCGTGGCCATGATCGTGATCGTGATTTTGATCATCGTGGCTGTGATCGTGGCCGTTTACAACCGTCGGTTCCTCGCCGGTCAGTGCCTGCGCCAACCCGCCGTCGACCCCAAAGACAACACCTACGGGCACGCGTCCCTTATCGCTTTTCACCCACGGAATGTCTACCTCGAGGTCCCCAACGCGGTCGAGACACTCGTCGAATCTCCGCTCGTCGCAGGCCTCCCACTTGTTGAAGACGATAAGGTCTGTGTAGCGCGCTTGAACGCGGGCGGTATAACTTGTGTCTTCATAACCCTTCCAGTTCTCGACATCGATGACGCTGATAACGCCGTCGAGCGCGTAGTGGCCGCCCGTCTCGCGTGCGACCCGGTTCACCTCGATGGCGAGCGTGGCGGGAAAGGCCGACCCGGAGGTCTCGACTACAATGCGATCGGGTTTTACGTCGCGCCGCAGCTCCTCGAGCGCCGTACTCAGCTGCCCCACGAGGTTGCAGCATATACAACCGTTGAGAAGTTCCTGAACACCGGAGACGGCACTGGACGACGCGAGCTGTGAGTCGATAGCTACGTCGCCAAATTCATTCTTGAGGAGCGCAAGGCGGTAGTTAGGGCTGGCGGCACGTAGCTGGGGGACAAGGTTGAGGAGGAGCGTCGTCTTTCCCGACCCTAGGAAGCCGGTGATAATAGTTATGGGTATCGGGGTCGACGCCATTTTGGGGGGGGGGGTAAAAAAGGTCGATAGGCAGCCAGGTACCTGAAGAAATAAAAGATTAAAAGACCGCGGGGTAGGATAGGAGGGGTTACCTAGGTAGTTTATAATCTTATCAGTCCTACCGATAAAAAAAATAATTCTATAAAAAGCCGCAATTCTATAAGTCTATTATAGTCTATCTATTATTTACCTGACCGATCGAGGTAGTTGTGTGAAAGCTTATCTTTCAAAGAAGAAAAGAAAAAAGAAGAGAAAAAAGAAAAGAAAAATCAACATGGCTATCCCGTAGGTAGGTTCTTGGAGAATGATTAGGTGCCATAGTTGGTCAGACTTTTTATATATCGCGATGCGATATATAGATATATATATATATGTCAAAACATCCTCACGATCTGTCCCATAGACTGCTACTTCCCTACACTTCTTTACTCGATACAATGTCTTCGTCGCCATCGACAGAGGCAGAAAATAGTCAATCTCTTCCCCAGACTAGTTTTAAAGACAGGCTCGGCCGAGCTGCTGATGATGCTGGGAATCCAAAGGTAAAAGCTAAAGAGTCTGGCCAACCTAGCTTAGCTGATAAGGGTGAGGTCTGAGAACGATATCTGAGTTCCCTGCTAACACCGTGCTCAGGCTATCAAATACCCTCCGTCGAAAGCCAAATTGTTGGGGATAGCAACTACAGGGAAATACCAACGTAAATCACCCCTCAACATGTCCCTGGGCCGCCTGAACGTCCTTACCATGATGGAAATATCGAGGAGTTCGTACGAGATCAGCATAAAAGCAAGAAGACGGACGGAGGTAATGATAAATGAACACGCATCTGGGCTATTTACTCTTGAGCCTTTTTGACGACTCTTCCGTATGAGAACAGACCTCGCAGGTTCGTAGAATATGCTACTCATATGCAAAAACCTCTCCAACGAGTTTTTCACTTAGCATCCAAAGTTTCTCTTCATTCCCGCGATCCAGAACATGTGCCGCGGTCGACGTATCAATACCATTTGCCATTGCCGCCGCACCGTTGTGATCTACCTTACCCGTGAACCCCGTTTTCTAGGCGTCTATCATTATTAAAGGATATTACTTACTTGCTACGTATGGGTTGTAGGCGGCTCTGATGTACCTAGCTACTCCCTGGGCGGCAGTTACCCAGTTGATTGCCGGATTCGGTTGCCTGTCAGGTAGCGTCCAAGTCCGTCACCAGACGACTCATTCCCGTCGTCTCTATGGCTGCTTGATTGTCAGCCTTCTTTCATTCAAAGTTCTAAACTTGTCGCAATCTTCTAGCTCTCAAGCTAACTTACACCTTGGGTGGAAAGTGATAGCGCGTATTCCATATTTCCCCAGCCTTATGGCCGAAGCGAGTGTAACGAGTAGGTTTCCGGACTTGCTTGCTGCGTATGCTAGAACCGGTGCGTGGGATTCTCCATCCTCGAAGTTGATATCCCCAAAGCATACACTAGAGAAATGGTTGCCGAATAACGAGATGTTGACCACACGAGGACTGGCACTTGCACTCTTCAGCAGAACCGGCATCAGAAGGTTGATAAGGAGGAAGTGGCCAATACGAATGGTCCCGAACGTCTTTCAGTCCCCTCTGGAGTTGTTTGTCATACGTCACACGGCTGAACGTGCCAAGAGATCGACGATAGCCTCTGAGCCATACGAGTGACGAGAACATGAAGGTGAATCGGGATCGAAACGATTAGAAGAGTTATGAATCTCATTGGGAGTTATGAGAGGCTGGCTGACAGTCAAGGCGTCTTGCAATACAGCTATCAGCGCCACCAACATCCAGATATCGAGATTGCTGCCCAGGATGTGATATTAGGCCACAACCCCCTGCTGGGAACTCGAGAGAGTTGTTAATTGAATTAGGCCTAAACTTTCAAGCTCTATATACCAGCTCCTATCACACAGTGCGAGGCTCCGAGGTAAACTTCTGAGCCAAGGATGCACAGGTTATACGTCGCACTCCTTTAGATGTATGTATACCTACCTACTCATTCAGGATAAAGAGGGTACCGAAAAGCACTATACATAACACTTAGGTAAAGAGGTGGAATGGCTGTAATTCTGTTGTAAGAGTGTAAAACCCCTCCAGTAGGCCCAAGGTGTAAGATACCTCCACAGTGTAAGCAGCACCTTCCTTCCATGTACCTCCCATCTGTGGCCGTTGACACATATTGACGATACTTTTAGGGAAGCGAATAGTATAAATATATCGAACCACCCGATAACCATTTCAGCAAAAGAGTAGAGTGAGTTACTCTGTGACCTTGGAACGGTCAAGTTTGTTCCAAGCATACGAATTAGTAGTATATCATCAACATAGCGGGAGTAGAACTCTGGCACTAAAAGAGTTCCCGTGGCCTGAGAAATTATACCATTGACGTTGAGGGTACCTGCTAATCGTTATTAATAAGGTAGCGAAATATGGGAGGAGTAGCATTAATATATTGTCAGTAAGCTATGCTATGTACCTAAGGTATGCTAAGTCTATTCCCTGGTACCCTCACTTATGTGACAGTACAGTTAGACAGTCCTGCTTGGAATACTTCCGAGTTCTTCACATACAATGGTAAGTAGTCTCGTGTTGTGAAATTGGCGTCAATATAGTAGGAGACGTTATTAGAAGTAAAGTCAGAGCCAAGGATAGCCAGGACATCACTCTCGATGCTGTACGGCAGTTGTTAGACACTAGGGCTTGGAGCTCTTCTACGCAGTACACGGTAGTAACTCACAAATCAACAAATACTACGTCAACGGAATCCGGCTGACTGCTCTCAAAGCTGCCCTTCCCTTGGAAGAAGTCGGGTATTTCGTAATAGGGAATTGAGGAATGGGCGGTATCGTCACCATCTGTCCCAAAGTCGTCGCTGGTAGTGTAGCCGGGGACTATATCAACAGCCTGGCGTCTAGTAATGCGAGGTGACACATGCTGCTCTTCATGTCTAACTTCCAGGTTCCTAAGAGGGGGATCCACGCAGACATCACGCTCCACGGGCATGATCCCAAGATTACGCTTCTGACTAGCACCCGCATTGTTCAAGGACCCAAGCAAACTGCTTGCCAGAGCGTAAGGCACCTCCGGGATGTACAAGAAGCTGTCAGTAAATGGGGAGACGATAAACTGATCATCATAGGTGAAAGGTCCTTTATACATGTCGAATCGGACGCTGCCCGTGTTGGCGATTATGTAACGCGGAATATCTTTACGGGACTTGTTGACGACAGTTTCAGCCAGTGCATCTGATAAGAGAGGGAATATGTTGCCAGAGCTATTAAATGGAGCACAGGTCATGCAATAATCCTATAACATATTAACATCTTAGCCAAGGCGCGTCCTATCTAGCCTAGGGTATAAGAACGGAACAGGCAGAACCAGCATATTCCCGCGATCGATGCAACGGATAAAGACTATTCACTAACCTGAGGAACACACCCGTACATGGCGCTAAGATTGAGCTGTTGCCTATACTTTGCGATCTCGGCTGTGGTAGCAAGGCCGCTGTTGGAGTGGAAGCTTTGATCGTGCCAGGTGGCAGCATGGTACTCGAGGGTCCGTCGATTCCAGTCAAGATAGCGACGAGAATACCGAAATGGCGAGGTGGAATTCTGCGTCGCTTTGCGAGTTGGATTAGGCACACCCGCGGGGTTGATTCCACTGAAGCCACTATTGGTAGCATCAAAACCGGACATCGAGAGCCATCCCAGAGTCTCGCAGTAGCGACCTATGGCAATGAGCACGTGTTAAGACAAAATAATGATTTGATTCACCTGATTCGAGTGAAGTGCTGCTGGAATCGAAGACGGCGAAGTCTCGAATATGGCTGTGTCCCCCTTGACAACTGTCAGTGGTCGGTCTTGAATAGATTCCTAGTTGCAGGACCTACCCAAGAATTGAATAGGGGTATATGAATGCACTGCACGAATCGCATCGAAAACAATGGGGAATGTGCTACCCGTATTTCCACCACGAGCAGGGTTGTGACCTAGGACAATAAAAATATCGACGGGTTCTGGGTGGTTCAGAGCATCCTGAAACCATTGCTGAGTAACCATAGTCTTTGCAGGTATAACTTTGGTGACGTTCGTGTTGCCTATTGAACGTGAGTTATACTAGGAAGAAATAGGGATACCCCATTGCGTCTCCTCACCAGTGAAATCGAACAAGACACCGAAAGCCATGACTCGAAGGCCGTTCTGAGTGGTGAAGTATCGCTGGGTCTTGCCGATATACTGCCATTCCCCTGTCTGCTGGTTAAGGATCTGGACATTGGATGTGAGATACCGCTCGCCCCAATACGTCGAGATCTCATTCAAGGCCTGGTAGGCGACGTCGGCGAGATATAATTCGTGATTCCCTATAGCCAGGAGGTCGTACTCGACCTTGTCGAAGATCTTCATCGAGATTTTGCCGTCGGGAGTCGTAGCATCACTCAATCCCGCACCGTCGTGCAGGTCACCTAGTGGGCAGTCTGTAAGCGTAGTCCCGTTAACTCCAGCAGATCTTAGACCAACTAACCAGTATCAACTATGAGAAGATCAACACCCATGTCACCAGCCTGGTGCTTGAAGTGAGTCGAAAAGGTGACAAAGTCACCCCAATCGGCTCCGTAGTTGGCTTCCTTCAGGTGACCTTCCAACCATCCATGGGTGTCGGTCTGTTTTTAATAGCATTCCATCAGCAAACTCATATTGCTCATTCCACATGGACTTTACTTACTGTATGCAGAAAGTTTAGTTGGCCCCACTGCAAGTAACTGGGTCAGTACTTAAGTCCATCCCGACCCGAGATGCAGTCGATGCTCACCTCCAATGCCCTCGTGGGTCCATATGTGGCGTTGATCGCGCCGGGTTGCATACGCTTGACATGTCGAATATGTTCAATAGGGCTTGTTGAGTCAGAGCAACCGGAACAAGCCAGAGAGCTTGGGACGATTCCGAGGATGCCCAGTAGGAGATACGAGCTGAAGGGCCGCATCTTAAAGTACTAACGTGGCGCGTGAACAATTATGGAATCATTCGCAGCTCATTCCCTAGGAGAACTTAGAGCCAAAGAGATCTGGATGGGATTTGAAAAGGCTTGGCTAGGATATGGGATGAAAAGATATACTCAGATGTTCGAGCTGAATCGAGCGGCGGAATATGACAGCAAGTACAATACTACATATGTACTCACCTACATTACTAGGTTACCTTGTTGTATTCGCCGAGATTAAAAGCGTCCTCTTATCAATCTCGCTCGAGCAATGCCAGGGCAGCCTATCGCATATAGCACGCATGGTAAGCCCGCCTTCCTAATAGAGTAAGTAGCGACGACTTCTCATCGAGGGCGGGAGGGGCGACTTGGGGATTGTCGGGTAGCATTATGTAAGGTCATATGTCATATATATAAACGATTAGCCTACCAGGTAGCCCGGATCATGCATTGCATGCAAATCACTAACTCCTCGCTACGGTAAGAGCAACATCTTGCGGATAGTACTAAGGATATCTTGATTTCAAACGAATGTCTAATCTAGCGGTGGTAATGACTAGGCTACCTAACCTGGTAGGTCAATAAGGTCCAGGGAACCGGAATCGGGATGCAACTCAAGCGGTGGTATATCCTGCAGAGTAGTGGTTAAGACTAAATCTAGTCGAGACCTCTATAACCTGACCTCGATCATATTTTTCACCGTTTCCGGCTGTGGCGTTGACGGCCGTGTCTTCTCTCCATCTTCTGACTCAATATTCGGCTCAATCTCCATCTGTTGAGTAGCGGCTTTTGCATTTAGAGTGCCTCGTACACTTCGGGACTTTGCCCAGTACATGTCATTGGAGTCGTCTTCTACGCAGAATGCTAGTCTCTCAGGTGTTTGATCTGGCGTGAGCAGTTGGTTAATGTCGTTCTCAAGTCGGTTGAGCATGTGCGCGACTTCGCTCTCATTTGTCTTCCTGTCCAGCGAAATAGCCACTGTAGTCCAGGTTTGCCCTTCGTCGTCGCAGTTACCAATAGCGTACCCGCCGAACATGCGGTTCTTCTTCGATAGGTGCCATTCCAAAAGATCGCGTATATCGTCCATTCTTTTCGGTCCTGGCTGTCTTCGTATAGGTACCATGAAGTTAGGCTAATCAGACTGCCTCTTGCATGTTATTGATGTAGAAAGGTATAATATAATGGTAAGATAGCCAGTACTAAGGAAGGATTGTGGATTTGAAACGGGACATGTTATCTGTGCTGCTCCGCTTTACGGAAATTTTAAAACATGTTAGTGATGCGATGAATGAATCCCTTTGTCCCATGTCTCGATACTCTGTCCAAGGTCAAACGGATGAAGAGATTCCTTTGATCATATCTCAGGGTCCTTTGTGGGATAAAAGTAAACGAATTGTCATCTCGTGTAACTTCTACCTTGTCTGTATGAGGTGTCTGGCTTGCTGGAAGCAAACTGTAAAGCTGGGCGGCGATGAGGAGGGGGGGTTGCTTGGGTGTGGATACGCAGAAGATTCATCTGCTCTTAGTTGGTGAGGAGGCCCAGTTCATATAGTTATATAAAGATTAAGTTGGAAAGGAAGCGGATTGTGGTGAAAGTGTTTAGAATTAATAAAGCTGTGCATCGAAGATGAAAAGACAACCAACATAACCTATCCACGTGTATGTTCCAAACCTCCAGTTCGCCATATGATCAAACAGTGGACAATAGCACATGATAAGGTAGACCAAACAACATTAAACCATTATCCATCAGAAAAATATGAACCGAAGCCTAAACGAATCCTTTCATCAGACAGGCAAGAAGCAACCATGGCAAAACACTGGTATGATCATGCTCATAGAAGGAAGAAATGTCCGGCGAGCAAAACGAGACCCGACAGGAGCTCGAATGCGCCGTGTCGTGGCGGCGCACCGGCGGTGACAACGGCAGGCGGAACAGTTGTGTAAGTGCCGTTGTTGCAGCCCGAGTTGCCGCAAGAGGCGGGCGGCTTGGGGGTGGAACTGCTACCCGAGCTGGAGCATCCGGATCCGGAACACTGGACAGGGTAGCTAGGTCCCGAACCAGGATATCCAGGTGTGGCGGGGACGGCGGTAACAGCAGACCCAGCAACTTTAGTTCCGGTGGGATAGGTAGCCGGGCTTCCCATGCTCGGGGTCGCAGTCGGAGTGACGGTGATGGTGGTCGTGTTACCGTTGCTCGTCATGACGCTGACAGGATATGTCTCGGCGGGTTGGGTTACCGTGATGGTCTCCATGGGCTTGCAGCCCGGACAGACCACCGTGGTGACGACGTATCCCTGAGGGATGGTGGGGGTCACGTAGTTGGTCGGGTTGCCGGTGTAAGTATCGGTGACGGTGTAAGTAGTCATCCATTGGCTAGTCGGACATGCCGCCTGCATGACTGTCTCGTAGACGGTCGTATACGTGGTTTGGGTCACTGGTAGCAGAGTGGTCGGAGGCTGGGTGCAGGACAGGAACATTGCCGTCGTGGTCATGTTGGGGTAAAGCATCTTGATGGTTTGCTTGGGGTTACTTTCAACGCCAAACGAGTGTATGATATGTATTAAATGAGTGTGGTAGCCAAGGTGGCTTTGAACGAGTGGCGATGACTGTAAAGAACGACTGGTGATGATACTATACAGAACGGTTCATTAACAGGTCGGGAGTGGAGGGCATTTTTATAAGGAGCAGCTCGTAGGCGCAGACGCGTCGGAGGCGCACATATTTTCTGATATGAGAACCATAATACTTGAAGGCCACCGTAGCGAAAGAATGGTTCGGTATTGCAAGGCATTCCTCCACACGTCCCAAGTTGCTAATAGGAGTGACCCTCGAGTGGGTTAAGACATCAGCTGAGACCAGTTTTTTCCCCTTGATCGAGGGACAGTGAGTGTACTATGAAGGTAGTAGTACTGCAGGCCATCTAGCATAACAAGTTGGGACAGTCTGGGGCTTTACGGTGTACATCGCCTCAAGTTTGACTCGCATACCTCGAATTCAACATTTCAGTTATGCTAGGCAAATTGCGGCTCAGGTAGGTTTCATCTACTCTACGAGTCTTGGGCGACATACGAGCACATGATCAGGTCGCTCGACTAGCATAACACAATGCCTGGAACGCGACGCCCAACATAGCGCGACAATTTCCGCCCTTGGTAATTTATCATGTTTCCTCGTTTTTCGACATCTCCCGCACACGGTCCGAGGACGTTCGGGAGACTTCCTAATAAGGAGTGTTCATCTCCAGAGTAATTCTCGGGTTGAGAATGGCAACTCGTCACTGTAGAGGTCGAGGTGACGGTCGTGGCGACTCTGTGAATACTTTTTGATCTGAGGAAGAAAAGAGAAGGAAAGTCGCGACAAATTTGCGCCCAGCGAATTATTTATTTCTGCCAGCCCGGTTGTGAGTGGAGCAGCGGAGCGCCTTATGTAATTACGCGAATTCAAAGCATATCCGATAATTGCCTAGCTCAGTTGCATATTGACAGCCTCAGGTAGAACTTCGGAACTTATCCACCAACATCGACTCTTCCATTCCGTCCTCTCGCCCATTTAACAAGATGCCAACAGACGACTACGCGTCCGTAGGCGGAGGTGGCGCTCTCAAACTAAAAGGTGGCAAAGTGCTGAAGAATAAGAAGAAAAAGAAGAGCAAAGCCTCAAATCTTGAACGATCTTCCTCCGCGGGCGATGATTCCATTCTCAAGGAGACCGAGCGAGCTGTAGATGAAGGGATGGCGACCGAGCATAAGACCGAGGCAGAGCGACGACATGAGGAGGCCAACAAAAAGAAGGTACATTTCCTTTTCCATGCGTGGGACATCGAATTGACACTAACAGAGACTTTGTTGTCTAGATGATGAAGATGCTCGAGGATCCCAAGTTGGCACTCGAATTCCGCAAGACGCACAAGGAGAGAGTCGAGGGCCTGAACACGTACCTGTCTAAGCTGAGCGAACATCACGATATGCCAAAGATTGGCCCCGGATAATCGCTTTCCATTCAGGTGAGGTTGCCGGCTTGATGAATAGTACATATCACATGTCCCTTATAGGAGATGTTACATTAGAACATACCCTAGTACCCAATCCATGTAACTATGGCGTTAATGGAAATTACCCTTATAGTATGTGTTCTAGCCGAATCTACTCGAGTGAATACTTCCCACTTACGAACTGTATCTACCAAGCGGCCTATATTATTCAATTATATGATTAATTATACAAAACACTGTTAGACAATTTCAAAGTCACCAGGCCATTAGAACATAGTAGGCTTGGAATGCTAGGTACCTACCTAAGGTATAGTGAATATATTACTTGGTTCCGAAAATCAATCAGCATCACTAAGTAATTCATGAAATCCCGGCTCGTTTTTTCATATTTGGGCTGAACAAACTAGGTTACAATATGTGTTTCTTTCTTTTTGTCGCGTCTTAGATTATTATGTTAAATTCCCAAAGTTTCTTCTAAAAACAATTTCGTAAGATTCATCAGTAGCCGTAAGCCTTTGCGAGCTCCCGGATGTCTCTTTTCTATACCTTATTCTTCCGATTGTCTAAAGGAATGTAATTGCCGTCGAAATCCCCATGTATACCACGCCGGCGCCAATGATTATATGCTCCGCTTTGATGCTATAAATGCCAAGTGCTTGATAAGATAGTGAAATAACCACGCCGGTTAGGTATTTATATCAACAGTGCCCCTCCAACTACCACTCCGATGACAAGCTCGACCATCGGCTTTTGGGCAGCAGGCACAGCAAAACCGGACTGTAAGCTCCCAGTCGAGCCCGATGTCGTGCTTGCCTCGTCCGGGATACCGGGTGTAACGACTTCAACTGATGTGATTGTAGTCTGTGGAGTCCGAGTTAGCGATTTATGCTCACGGTTTAAGGTAAAGGGATTGGCTTAGAGTCTTAGACTCAGCCCTCGAGCCCATTGCCATAAGAACTCTGTACGACAATTGCTGCGAAGGGCAGAATGGACGAAGGATATCGCCATAACAAGTGACATACCTTGGCGCCTCCGGGAAGTGTCGATGTGAATGTAGACGTCCTTGTCGCCCTTGAGGTGATAGAGCTGGAGGTGGTCGTGGTCCCCGGAGTTGAGTCTGGACATTATATTAGTACAATAGGTCTAGGATTGGCTGTGTGAATAATAGAGCAGAGGAATTTGAGCCAAGCAGAGACTGAGAAGCAAGATTAAGGAGCAATGCGGCGCTTTCCTACTAGACGTACCCCTGGAAGATGACCTAGAGGAAGAAGAGAAAGTCAAAGGAATAGTAAGGGTTGAAGAAGTAAAAGCAGAAAAGGCTGTTGTGGTGGGCACGGTGATGGTTCCCGAGGATATCTCGGTTATAGAACCGGTGGACGTACCAGGAGTACTCGTTGCTGTGGTTGAGTCTGAGGTTGGTTGCGTAGTTGGCGAGCCAGCAGAACTTGTTGTGGTAATCGACTCCACAACCGTAGACGTCTCTGAGGGTGTAGTTGGCGACGTGGTGGTTGTATCTGTAGTAGAAGTGTCTGGAGTAGTGGTTGTCGTCTGGTCCAAGGTGCTCGTAGTCAACGTGTTCGAGTCTGTAGCCTGAGTGCTTGTCGGCGAGACGGTTGTCTCGTTACTGGTCTGTCTTTTCGCCATCTGAACAATAGATGTCGCCAATTCAGGGTCAGTCGCACGGACGGCCTCCATGGCGGAGTGATCAGAGTCGTAAATGCCATGCTTATAAGTACCGGGGAAGTATGCATGAAGAAATTCGTGGATGGCCTGAGGAGAAGCGGAGCTCAGGAGCCGTGAGAAAGTCGAGTCGTCGCGATGCGTATCATCACCACTATGATCGGCATCGCTTCCAGTCGAGTCCTCGTCGTGGAGAGCCGGCTGTTGTTTCAGGATGGCGTTTGCTAGCCCGGCCGTGACAAGGAGGCCGAGAAGTAAGGTAAGAAAGATGTGCCGAGCTGAAGGCATCCTTTCTACGAAATGATGCCGAATGTGGGAGGATTGGGTAAGAGGTGTGGCATTTTCACCCAAAAGACCCTTTCCGGGGGGACTAGTTGACATTTTGAAACGAGTGAATGAAGTGGTTGGTAGGATGGTTTGAGAGAAGACCACTGGAGCTGACCGAGAAGCGAGAGAGCTAAGGCAGACTACTGCAGAAGATGCTTCTGAGTGGGCGGTAAGATTTCGGAACAACGAATGCAGTAAGTATGCACTGCATCAGCTTTGACTCTTCGCAGGTCTAGTGGTTTTGTTGCATCGTAGCTAGTACCAGGAGACCCCGTGTCGTCGTTGCACAGCAAAAAGGAAAACGAGGGAATAAGAAAAAGCTCGACCTGGCCCAAACGAGTAGGCTAAGCACCAAGGTCAGTGAGGCTTCAGACAAGCGAGTAGCCTATCGAGGGTACGTATAGCCGCCGCGTGTACCGATTTTCCGGATGCTGTGGAAACAAGGATGGAGATATTATTTGATCTGTCAACTCGGAGAAGCTGGCTGATGGCTTAATTCATCGAGCACCTAGTGGAGCCCAATCCCGTACTGTGTCCTGCGACAAGAATACACTGTAAGGCCGAAAGGATTGCTGAATCGGCTGTCGTCGTGCGTCCCGTATTATGTATTGGGCTGAGAAAGCCGACACCAGCCTCTCAAAATCTAAGCTTAGCCGTCTGACATTAGACAAGGATTTTCGTCACATACCTTCTGCTTCGTATCAGACGTAATACAGGGAGCGCAAGCACGGCAAGCCTTGGTACTTACATAGTATCGTATTTCTGGGCAACGTAGATATGGGCCTTGTTCTAAAGCTATGACAGTGGTCAATAGTGGTCATGGTGACGTCGCCTCCTTGGGAATACGAGGTTTTCGTGCTTCATCGACCCCACCTCGGTTTCATGACACTGTACAGTACGAGTGGCTATTATACAGCACACATACATATATCAGGTGTATTTGTAGGGAACATGCAGCTTGTAATATTGTAATTTTCAGATGGTAAACTGTGTGTTACCAATCTAGGGTGATCCAAGAGTGCGCCGTTTTAATGAAAAGAAGCAAAGTCGAGGGGTATGGGCACTGTGTATTAGGTAACATTTCGTAGCAGAGCCAAGCCTCCGGCTGGCAACAGGCCGTTTTACTGCCAACGGCTGCCAATCTTTATTTGGTGATACTCTCATTGGCCATAATCTAAGAATCTTTCGCCGACCTAGCTCAGATATAAGTCAGGTAAATACGAGTCGCTCCAGCTTCAAGATGGTTCGGTCTGGTAGTCAATGACGAGCTAACTGTGTATAATCGACAGAGTTTTGTTAGAATATCGATTTGGTGTCAGTGTCTCAAAAAGATAAGACAAGTAAGTCTTCGCGCTGCAGCATACCCAAGTAGTTCCGCCACTGCTCTCTTTATCGTAATAGAAGATCTAGACATCCTCCAACGAACGCAGCAGGAAGTGACCTGGATATGAAAAGTCGGCTTAGTACATTTGTGCAGGATGTACCTAATCGATGAGTAGAAAGCAGCTTCACCGTAGATGGAAGGCCATACTTAGAAACCCAATAAAGTCAAACGTCATGAACTGTGGCTATTGGGACTTACGTCATCTCGGCTGCGAAGTAGCATCAGGGACGTATATGAACTTACGGTATACCGTGATGTGATATCCACCCCCCCTTGGCTAATCTTCTGAAGAATCTGGAATGATACACTCCTGCTCTCAATACCGTGTCTAAGAATATATGCGACAGCAGCCTTCGAATATAGCCATGATAGTATTAGTCGGCCTTAAGTATGATGAGACAGTCACTTAAGGCCGTGTGATACTTCTTGTCCTCTAGCGAATTCAGGCTTACCCGGCTGCTTGTGACCGTATATCTCCTTCCACTAAAGAGGATCAGTAAACGAGAGCTCGTTGAGTGCAGTCCCCACAACGGGACCATAGTGGTTATGAAGCTGCAGGAGGTTGTCGGGTGTAGTTTCTTTAATGTAGGAGCGGGCGAGCCACCACGAGGTCGCAGCGGCTACCCTAGGCTCGGGCTATTTGGATAGACTTTGGGGTGGAAGTAGATGGTGCACTTTTTTTTTTTGTACATGCATAGACATAAGTCTAGCTGTTACATAAATTGATGCCGGGAAGTCCAAAGGCAAGTGGAGTATTTGTTTTAGCTGATAGAGTCCCCAGGCAGGACCCGGGTCATCTAATAGAGTCCCTTGGTGATCACCTAAAAGACTAGCCTAATTGGGATAGTTGCAGCCCACAGCATGCAGCAAGTTTGATTGGCCAAAAGCTGACCTAACCCCCCCCACATACCAATCGATAAAAATTTAAATTTAAATTATTATTCCGTTATATATAATTAATTATTAATCGATAAATAATTAATAAATAATTAATTATAAATTAATAAATAATTAATTAAAAATTAATTAATATTTTATTATTTATATAATTAATTAAATTAATTATATATAATATATATTTTATTAAATTAAATTTAATTAAAATAATTAATCATATAAAAATTTTAAATTTTTTTAATTTTTTAAATATTAATTTTAATTAATAAATAAAATAAATAATTAATTAATTAAAAATTAATTAAAAATTAATTATTAATTAATTATTAATTAATAAATAATCATTTAATATTTAATTAAAATATATAAAATATTAAAATTTCGTAAAAATAAATATATAATTATATATAAAATATATAAGTTATATTAATTTAATTTAATATAATATGGAGCTAGATAGTAGAAAATTACTTTAAAAAGTTAGAGTTTTAGGTGATCACCCGGGGATTCTATTAGCTGAAACAGGTACTCTAAAAATCAAATGATAATACCTGGCGACCTAGTAGCCACGGTACTCCGAATTTAGAAAGTTAACAGCTAATCCATTGTCAACGAAAGATTTACTAAGGGATTCTGCGCCTCGTCAGCTCTGACAGAAAGTTGAAAAGGTACCGGTTGTCTTCTACCGCCAGGCTATTTTATCCCTCTCCTCCGAGTTCTGATCGGGTTACAATCTGACAGGGATTCCCCGAGAATTAGTGCGTATATTTGGTGGACCACTGCGGTGGGCCGGCAGTAGGTGAATACCTAGGTACGTCCTAGGATGATACTATGTTAGGGTGGGCTGGCTGGGGGGCACGGTAGGAAAGAAGTGAACACTCTGTCAAGTCCGTACGGGCTATTTGACTGGCTGGCGAATGTGGGGTCATCATTGCATTTCGCATTTCTACATACGAATAGTACCTAATGTGTAAGCCACAAGGATCTAGCTCTGAACTATTTGGCCAGATTAGAATCATCAGCCTCTCCAATTCACCACCAGGGGACACCTATACCGTTCCAGTAGAAAAGAGTACAAAATCTTCCGTCTACTCCTACATCTGATCCATCTTTTTTCTCATTTCATTTCTATTCCATCTAGCTAGTGCTTCATTATAGGTACGCATGCTTTCCCAGCTGTTCAGTCCAAGCTGTTCACTGCAATTCCCACGTCCCCCCTCTTTGTTCGTGCATCGTCATTTTATGCGACAGTCTCAGGTCGCAGGCTGTGAATATCCAAGATAGCTAACCGTGGTTGTTATCGCTTAGGTCCTTCACCATGTACACGGCCCGGAACGTTCTTTTCGGCCTGCTGGCTGCCGCTGCAGGTGTTTCTGCTGCGGACGCCTCAGATGTCACAGAACTGAACAAGGACACCTTCAACGACTTTGTTAAGGCCAATGACCTAGTTCTAGCAGAGTGTATGTCCAACCTGAATAGCTCTGCAGCTTTTTCGAGAACACCTATCTAACATTGAAAATGTGTAGTCTTCGCCCCGTGGTGTGGTCACTGCAAGGCCCTAGCCCCAGAGTACGAAGAGGCGGCCACAACGCTGAAGGAGAAGTCCATCAAGCTGGCCAAGGTTGACTGCACAGAGGAGAGCGAGCTGTGCCAATCATTCGGCGTCGAGGGTTACCCGACACTCAAGATCTTCCGTGGCCCCGAAAGCATCACACCCTACACGGGCCAAAGAAAAGCTGCTGCGTGAGTAGTTTCCTCAAGCCAATCTATATCGTTTTCAATTGCTAACAATCCACGCAGCATTACCTCCTACATGATCAAGCAATCTCTACCTGCCGTTTCTCTCCTAACATCGGAGACTATCGAAGACTTCAAGACTGCCGACAAGGTTGTCCTGGTCGCATACATCGACTCCTCCGACAAGCACTCCAACGAGACCTACACCAAGATTGCCGAGAAGTTCAGAGACTCTTACCTCTTCGGTGCCACCAATGATGCTGCATTGGCTGAGGCCGAGGGTGTCGAGATCCCGGCCATTGTTCTCTACAAGTCGTTCGACGAGGGCAAGGCTGTCTTACCCGGCAAGTTCGATGAGGAGGCCATCGAGAACTTCGCAAAGGTCGCTTCCACTCCCTTAATTGGCGAGGTCGGTCCCGAAACCTACAGTGGCTACATGTCTGCCGGTATCCCTCTGGCATATATCTTCGCCGAGACCGCCGAGGAGCGCAAGGAACTCGGTGATGCTCTCAAGCCTATCGCTGAGAAGTTCCGCGGCAAGATCAACTTTGCTACTATCGATGCTTCGTCTTTCGGTGCGCACGCTGGTAACCTCAACCTGAAGACCGACAAGTTTCCGTCTTTCGCCATCCAGGACACTATTAAGAACCAGAAGTTCCCCTTCGACCAGGAGAAGGAGATCACCTACGATACCATTAGCGCTTTCATCGAGGAATTCTCTGCCGGAAAGGTCGAGCCCAGCCTAAAGTCTGAACCGATCCCCGAGAAGCAAGAGGGCGCCGTCACTGTTGTCGTTGGCAAGAGCTACGAAGACATCGTCTTGGACGACTCCAAGGATGTTCTGATCGAGTTCTACGCGCCGTGGTGCGGACACTGCAAGGCTCTGGCTCCCAAGTACGAGGACCTCGCCTCCCTGTACGCCAACAGCGAGTTCAAGGACAAGGTTGTTATTGCCAAGCTTGACGCTACTGCCAACGATGTTCCGGATGAGATCCAGGGCTTCCCTACCATTAAGCTCTACCCTGCCGGATCCAAGGGCAAACCTGTTTCTTACAGCGGCTCCCGGACTGTTGAGGACTTGATCAAGTTCGTCAAGGAGAACGGCAAGTACAAGGCTAGCGTAGAGGAGAAGAAGGAAGAGGAGACTCCCGTTGCCCCGGCCGCGACGGAATCTACTAGCAGCGAGGCTGCCGAGGAGACGCATGACGAATTGTAACCTTGGGGCGCACGAGAATGAGGCAAAAGAACCAAATGTACAGTTTCTTTCTAGTTATGAACCGAGCAGTTAATCAGCCGGTGCACTGGGTCAAATCTGGGACTGGGATAAAATGTTGACTTTCAGATAGCTCAGCATGAGGTTATGAATTTTTTACTTTGATCAAGCAATTATGGGTCTGCCCATAGGTCTGCCCATAGGTCTGCCCTGATAAGTCGGACGTGATATGAAAGCATTTTGATGGCGTGTACGGAATAGATGTATGGCGAGTACCTAGGTATATAAAGCACATAGCCCGTATCCTATCCCTTTCTTACACAAGCTTGCGGGGCATGCGGAAGCCCCCTCGAGCCCCTCTGAATACCACCAGCACCAGCGCCTTGCCGAGAAATACCCGCCCGCATTCCTGTGAGCTCCCAGGACCCACAAGCAAGGCCAAGTTCCAAGTTCATTTGATCGACGTCTTGGCCCAAAGCTGGGCCATATCTCACTCAACACCGGCAACCCACCCGTACATACTCGAACCTATTCCACGAGACACACGGTATCATTCAATTACGCCAATGGCTTCGAGAGTCCTCCTGGGCGGCGCTCGGAGCGCTTGCCCTAACGCCGCTTCCCCTCTACGAGCTGCCCGAAGCTTCCACGCGACAGCGCGAACCTTCGCCGACGTGGTTACTCCTCTTCCGGCTCGCAAGCCCGTGGGCGCTTTCCGCGGCGGGTGAGTATACATACGCCCATCTATAAGGTTGGTCGATCGTTAGGAGGCTTACGATTTACGTCGCGTTACAGACTCTTCGGCTTCCTGCTTGGTTCGACGCTTGCCGGCTCCGGCGTATATGGCTACGTCCTGTTAGTTCACACCCGATATCCCGACGAGGCTCTGTTCGATGGCCCTTGAAGCTGCTACGATATCATGGTCTAGCCGCGTGGCGTGGCCTGGGCATCCTCGCATAAGGAAGGGCGCGATATGCTAATCTAAGGCTTCAATAGACGAGAGTATAAAGCATCAAACGAGCTATTGCAAGAAGACATCTATGTGCGTATTGATATTTGATTAACCCTACATCGCCTGCCTTCGTTCCAACTCTTGGTCAAGCCAAGGAGCTATCTCCCGAAGCCCCTTTCACCCTTAACCCCTTTCTTTTGGCGTTTCTCTCTCAACAACCCACTCGCACACAGTTCGACGTCAGCTCCAAGAGCAACGATTAGCTGACTTATACGGGTAAACAGGCTTTGCAGGCAGCTTGCCAACGACTGAATACGTACGTCCAGCAACTCGAGGAGAAGATGGATGCTGCGGAAAGAAAAAAGAAATGAGCGAACATATGCGGACCGACGGGAGGGTATTGATATGAACGGTGGAAGTGTAGGAATAGGAACATACACTGGCGTTTTCTCTCGACCATGGCCAGTATGCATCATTTGGCACGAACAATCAAATACGTCGGTCAAGTCAATTTTGCTAGCGGGGAGTTGAAGAAATCATAATAGCGAGACTGTACAAAGGGACATGGACATCTATGTAATGGGTTTTTCGTCTTTCTTGGTACAAAAACGCATTTTTCTTTCGATCCCGTAACTCCAGAAAACTATCAAAAAGCTCTTTCCACTACCAGATCATACCCATACCCCCCGCTTGAGTATTCGTGCTAGGAGGTATGTTAGCAAAGCATATTTGTTTTTGGCCCCTTTAATCCCAGTAGCCCCCGGTCACTTCAAGCTCGGGGGAGCTCCACTAGTGCCGGCCCGGCCCGGATCCTTGTACGGATTTCATATTCCCATGATCTTCGACGACATAGCCAATGACGAAATTCTGTTCCTATTCATCGTCCAGGGCAATCAAGTACAGGTGAGGAGCCAACATATTCTTCAACTTGAATGCCTTGATCAGAACATGTCATCAACGAGTACTAACTGGCAGTATGATCCTATTTGTCAACAAAAAATTACTTACCATCAGGAGACGACTTCCTTCCAACAAATCCAGATATAGCAAAAAGGAAAGGAGGCCAAAAAGAACGAAACGGAAAGAAAAAGCAATACGTACAACACCAGGGATTCGCTGGTCGTCACCGACCCAACTACTAATCTGGCTGTATCCGGCTTGTCTCTGGGAGAGCGGACGGGATCCCGAATCTTCCAGATCATATGGTCGTACGTGGAAGTTTTTATGTTAAGACGCGCTATATTTTGTGCGTGGTAACCGCTGTAGAAAGGTGGGACAGTAGATAACACTTGGATGATATAAAGACTAGCATCTTTATGTCTTTGCCCGTTGTCGTTTCACAGAACATTTGCTATTAGACCCTCATAGTCTTGTCACATGCATGTTTCGGTACCGGGCTTAAGCTTCTGTGTTCTTGATAGATCCATCGCATGCTTAGTGTGTAGGATTAACTCTCGTCAGGCCAAATGCAGGGCTGTCTACCGTCCATAGTAGCCGCGACGAATTGGAACGATTTCTTAACAATTATCTTCCTCGGTCTTCTCTTGGTATCTAAAAAGACCTTTGCATCTCAGGTACAGATAGCACATTGCATAATCGCAACGGCCAAACGCGGCTCATGAAAGATATCAATATTTTTATCTTTGAGCTCGTGTTTACCGACGTCCGCTCAAAAAGAGGCAATACAGATTAGAAGTGCGGGCTTCACCACGTTAAAGTCCAGACTTTACCTAAGGAGAAGACGCGATGTTACTGAGGTACGACGAGCGCACCTACCTAGGTAGTTGATCGGCTCATGTTCCGGGAGGATCAACGTGTAAGACAGGACTTGGGAAGTGCTATGCTATAGGAAGCCGGGAACGATACTCAGAGGCGTCCGAGCTATATGGGTAGACGTTGCAGGCAAACGGAACTTGGAAACAAGACGGTAGGTCTCAACTGACACTGCAGGTGGAGCAATGCTAATAAACAGAGCAGATGGAAAGATCTTGGAGAATTTCGATCCATTAAAAACGACGCAGTTTGTCGCCGAAATGATGAGCAACTGGAACGAAGGACTGTTCCTCGCCCTGTCTGACGACGGCAGCGTAGACGTGGCTCGGTAGGATGGAAATGTGTATACGGAAATTACCTTTGCCCAAGGGCAGTATATGAGTTTCTCTGCCATCGCAATGACGACTGACGCAATGATTTACAGTATAGCGGATGATTAGATATGAGAGTACACCATCGACCCATCAGATCCATCCATCTTTACACTTGCTGGGAAGGTGTATCCTTAATGAGACAGTAGTTAGAATCTGAGTCTTATCTTAATGTCGAACACTCGATTACATCACAAATTGATCAGGAACAATTCCATAGCTTTTTTTACATAAATGGGTAGATATACACTTCCTGCCTAAACAGGTACTTGCTGACAGACTATTCGCAACTATATATATACAAAGTCTGAGACAAGTTAGACCATATGTTAGAACGACTCAGATGGGTAAAAAAGGAAAAGAAATTAGAAAACCGTATCCAGTACACCAGTGTTGACCAGCCATTGCACCCCGTTAACCACCATTTCATGGAGCCCTCCCGCCAAAATGGTGGTCAAGAGAATGAATAACCCTGCTCCAATCGCGATGCCTTTGAGAAGACATGGATACCCCATGGTTGTAACTGAACTCCACCTGCTCCGATGGTTCTGATGAGACCTTTTTAGAGGACTTGTTGGCCGCCAAGGCGTCCTGCTCGAGTGGTAACAATGAAAGCAGTCCTGTACGTGGATCAATGGTATTCGGCAGTGGTGATGGATCTAGGTAAGGAATCATATTCTGATTCAAACCTAGACCAGCTTGATAGAGATGAATATATCGATGTTCCGCAGTTTTTTTATAGTGGCAGATGATATTTCACGCCGCTGTGAGCCGTGTTGAGCTTATCTGCCAACCAGTTTGCCATAGGGAATTTGTCAGGCACTCGTATACCATCAAACCCTGGATCAGCACTTCCACCGGGGCTCACTTCCCTGCCCCTCTCCTAGCAACCGAGAATATTAGATGCTCCGGGCGCTCCGCTATAGCCGGGAAAGAAGCCCTTCCAGTCCGAAAGAGTCCTCGAGACCAAACTGTTGCGGGATAGGCTCGAGGAAAATTGAGCCAATATGATGCAGCTGCGCTACTACACTGCGGAGCAGTGCCTCAGAGCGCCTATAAGTATCTAGGTATGTATGTCAGTTGCAAAGAGGGGACTGGGATGTTCCGATTATGAAGCCAAGGCCAAGAGGTTGGTTACACACTCTTTCCCCCTTTTCTCCTATTCTCCCTTCCCGTAAATCATTCTTCATGTAACATTCTTCTTTACCCATCATTCATGATTGCGTGCTGTTCCACCCAAAGAATCTGGAAGTTGCAGGTTTCAAAGAGTGCTTCGTCCTCGCCGGCTTTTTTTTCCTCGGCGACGAATTATTGCCCCTTGAAGTTTATATGTCCTTGCTGCGTCGCGAACGTGGCGACTTTGGTGTTGGTGATGAGATGACTCTATAGCTCCATCGGATCCAGCTCCATCAGATCCCATACAACTCGATCGTTCGGAATTAGGTCCATGGGCTCTCCTCTGAGTTCAGGGTTTGTAGGCTTCCAAACCATCAAATCACGCCAGTCAATCTGGTCCTCTGAGTGATCCTCTAAGCTGATCCTGATCAGGCGTTCGGCAAGTTCCCACACAGCGTTCTCAACTGTTACAGACCGGAACTGTTCAACATGGCGGTTGGTTATTTTGCCAAAACCCATTGTATCTGTAAAGTCTTGGCATCCTCGAGAGTGTAGAGGTAAGATGTGCACGGTTGCTATGTAAATGCAAAAGTTGTTGTTGTAGAGATTGGTTTACTGTTTGCTTCATCCCGACGTTTAACACGTCCCCTGCGGGACTTTTTATATACATTATGAGGCAGTGACTGGCTTTGGAGTTTGTGTTTATAGAAAACCTTGATATCGAAGAGTTGCGACGTCCGAGACTCAGCTTATAGCAAAATCTAAATCAATTGGGTTAAGCTCTCAACTTTTTACCACGACTCCGTAATCGCGGCGGACTGTGCTTCGGTAGATCTCTGCTCTAAGAGAATCTAGACCGTGATTGTAAAGCCTATATTTGATGACGCTGTACTGCCTTCTTTATACGCGGAAACCCGTTTCGGTTGTAGAAGTTGAGGTTGTAACACTATCTTTGGATCGCTAGGACTATCCCATTGAGAACATTGATATACGTCTTGAGTACCTAGGTGTCTGGGTAGAAGGCGAACAAAAATGGTGCACACAGGGATTTTGCACGCCGTAAGCATGTTACAACACCGAAGATTCATCACCAAAAATCATATCCTACTGGATTGAAGATGGTACTGTATACATCAAGTAGGTACGTAAGCCCATACCTTTATCTCCCGCTAAGCTTCTCGGCGAGCAAGCATCTCTTCCAGAAACTCATTGAATAAATTTGTGGACTGATAGATAGGAATGAGTCCTAAGCCATCGGTGATTATAGCCTTGCTAGGTTGCAAATATCCAGTAAACTTCCTTCCCTGGTCTACGGGTATCATCCTATCGAGAGGCCCGTGGAGCACCATGATTCTCTCCCTATCGACCCGGTCCACCAAATGCCTGAGCTGTTGAGAAGTCTTTTCGTGGAACTCTCTAGTTATTGCTTGGAGGATGTGTACGTATTTGCCCCGACGCATGTGAATATCCTCTGCGGCGAACCTTGCGTAGTTTCGAATCCTCCGCATCGCCCCACCGGTACCTCGTAATTCGGCTTCGCCAGTCAGCCTAGCTTCGTCCGGTGTTGGTAGTCATCGGTGGGGAAAGCAGATGTCTGCTACCGACTGGAATCCGCTCTCGAGACTCCGCAGACGCAAGGCTCCAAGATAACCCGTCCTCTCAGTAATTGTCCCCGTGTTCTCTAGTTTGGCGGTGGTGTAATGCATGTCCAAACTCGCGATGCGTTCTGGTGACAGTACGGCGAACTCCTGTGCGACTACACCGTCCACTGTAGCGTTTAGGAGTCAGTAATCAGCATATGTGGTATAGGTGGAAGTTATCGGGGCTGATCCGCGCTGGGAACGTACTGCTACTGTCAGAGATATGGAGTTCGCGCTCTGAAGTCCACCCCAAATAGTCCCCTAACTCGACTAGATCTCTAGCCATCTATTCTTACACGGGCCAGAAGCCAACATAGGCCCGCCAGGCAAGAACCACTATCATCATTGTACTAACTTCCGATGTACTATATTGCATAAACGGCTTTGTCTGACGCACCTGCGCCGCAGTTGTCAAGTACCAGTACGGAATACTTGTCTCCGCGTTCATGTCCAAAGCACATGGTTTGTGGTAGCCAGTCGAGTTTCGTCAGGCCAATCCCACCGATAAGCTGCGGTTCAAGCAAGCTGTATTGCTTCTCTTGGATAGACGAACGCGATTAAAGATCTAGAAGAAAAAAACGATTGGATACCTCTTACGATCAGCCCCTTCCCATGAACTTTCCCACTGATATCCAGGGGCCCGCCTGGGGGAAGCGGCAACAGGGAGTAGGCCCTTCGATGCGGCTGTAGCTTCCATATTGTCGTCGGGAATGCCGGGCTCTTAGTGACTTCTTCCACAGATGGAAAACCCTCCATGTTTTCGGTGAACCTTGATGAAAACGAGTGAGCAGCTCTAGATCTATACTTCGGTAGGTACGCTCGGAAGTCGAGAAGAAAACAACTTTAATCTCAATTTAATCAGAGATTCATCGTCATGCCACACATGTTGGGCTGCCTAGATCCTTTCCCGAGCTCACTGTATCTTGCGGAGAAAAACCACGGCCCGCATTTTCGGTCATTTCCTTAGGCGTACTACGTATATAGGGCTGGAGAAGAGATTATTTGTTTGTCAATCAAGGCGTTGCGTGATTATTCTGCCATACTCCATTGCATACTCTAATTGACGGGCGAAAACATTCTCAAACAATGACACATTTAGCACTCATTCTCGTTTGGATATCGGACCTTCCCATTGGTTAAAAACATATGCCAAAATGCGTATGATGTTTACTATAAAGATTGCGAGAAATAACTCTTTTCATCGCATGGTTGAGGACTGTTAACCGTTGTTTCTTACTATTTCTCTGTTATAGAGACGTGGAATACGTACCTAGGTAGGCTAAGCTTCATTATAACTTTTGGCAATAAGGAGAGTCGTCAATAATGACTGCTACCTTCTTCGAATAAATTGTGAAGCGGTTACCACGAACTTGGATTTTGTGTCGAAAGATTAGAGTTGGCTGCCGAAATATGATGTATGCTTATTCCGTATAACTCCA
Source organism: Hypoxylon sp. FL1150 (assembly GCA_022495205.1). Taxonomy (NCBI): domain Eukaryota; kingdom Fungi; phylum Ascomycota; class Sordariomycetes; order Xylariales; family Hypoxylaceae; genus Hypoxylon; species Hypoxylon sp. FL1150. Next base: position 75,516 of record MU376268.1, on the reverse strand, counting down.
CCAATCATGATAACCTTGTCGCAAGGTAATTGTTGCTTCTCATGAGGGCACGATTAAAACACCCGGGCTTGTTGTTTTGTTACATCCAGTGCTTATAAAGTATCCTGAAATGGCTCGTAGTTTTGTGGTAACTGAATTCTCAACTCTCATCTTCATCGACCGCGTTGGTCACCATTCACCGGTTATCCAATGGGTCTGAAGTCTAATAAAGCATGTAAATGGTGGATAAGTTACCTAGGTACCTAGGAGGTAGGTATGCTTGAAGCATCTCGGGAGCAGTATCGCGGACGCGTAACCAGAATGTACCCACTTGCTCGAGCTGAAACCCTACCTAGGTAGCAGACAGGAATAGAATATTGGGTGGTAACAAACGGAGTGTAACGTTCTCAACCAATTACGCGACCCAGCTGATTGGTGACACGTATAGGTCGCTAGGGACCTGCATAAAGTGGCTTAAGTTGGACGTGATTAGAGCAAAAGAGGAAGTAGTAGTATTTAGCCGCAGGTTTCGACACTGACGATCTATGAAGGAACTCTAGCTCCCTTTCACTGGAACCTGAATTGAGAAGTGCTCTAGATGATTCATGCACTATGATGGTCCCCGAAGCAACATTAAGGGACGCCAACAACATGAGGAATCGATCGAGTGTTCGACTTATCAATATACTACCTAGGTTTATTTTATAGGTAAGACCCATCACGTAATCCGACGTGAGGGTAGGGGTATCTCACAGGGTAAAAAGGTAAAAAGTATGTCAGACGCGGCAAACCCGGAGTTCGCCCTATGCCCGTCGTCCAGAGTGTTGAGGTCGTTCCTCCTGCAATCCAGACTTCTCGTCGCCAGCGATGTTGGACACAAAGTCCGATATCGCCTCGAAATATCCCTCCTCTAGCACGCTGGAATTGTGATCGCCACCAGGTAACGGCTTCCAGATCTTAGTGGGTGTAGTAGCTAATTCGTATAGCTTCCTCATGTGAGAAGGTCTGCGAGACGGGTAACGTTAGTGGACGAATTAGCCGAGCTCTTGCAGATGAGACATGCAAAATTTGGCGAATAGGAACGCGACATCAGCAAACAGGTTTTAAATCCGTGCTCGAAAGGGAGCTCATGTTTTGTGGATGGTTGTTTTATATCATCACATGTGTGGTTCGTCATGAGTTGGGAGGCCAGTAGGGGGATGCACTTACGGGACGATCTCATCTTGGAGCCCACTCAGGAAGAGTATGGGAACTTCCGTGATGGATGGTAGTATGGACTCGCTTGGCCAAACTTGGTGACACAGCATCGTCAAGTACTTGGCGGGAGGAATAACGGACGGAATGAGTGATCGCATAGAGAGAAACGTGTTTTCGAGGATTAAGCCCACGATGTCTCCCGCATGCTGATTCTTTGATACCAACTTGACGCTGACGGCACCCCCCAAACTTTGACCGTAAATAACAAGCTTATGCTTGCTGGTTTCGGCTCGATTCCGTAGATACTCGAGGGCCGTTTGGGCATCGATCATGATCCCCTTCTCGTCCGGCTCGCCTGTGGATAGGCCATAGCCCCGATATTCGAGCATGAAGACGTTACAGCCGATATAATTGATAAGCATGCGTGCAATGGGCAATCGGTGGCCAATGTTGCCAGCGTTTCCGTGGAACATTACGACGGTACACTTGGAGTTACGGCCGCTCCTTGGGCCTCGGATGTAGAAAGCCGATAGCTTTTCGCCATCGTTAGTAGGGATAACTAGTTCTTCGAAGTCTTTGATGCCGAATTGCGAAGGTCGTGGCACATCGGTCCGAGCATTCGGGGGCATATGCGACGGGTAGATCAATGCTCTGTAACGTCAGGTTGTGTTGGTCAGCCCTAGTAACAGATGGCAGATGACTTAGACGCCTCAAGGGGAAACACAGCAAAACATGGGGGTGGCACTGCTGACTTTTGCTTGAAGTATAGGAGGGTGGTCAGGACGGCGGCAACACCCTGGGTAACAATTGTTAGCTCGGCTGCGGCTCGGCACTGTCTTGCAACGGCGGTTTGGGTGTGTCGACATGCTCTGGCAAAGATGGAGGTAGACGAGGCTGATGTGGAAGTGGTAGACCTGAAGGAGGATGTGCGTGGAGGCATACCGTGGAGGCCAAAGCCGGCAAGCGCATGTAAGCGGCCACGGTGCTGAGGAGCGAGACAGTCTGCTCCAAGAAGCTTAGATGTGGCGATGATGCTCCGGGAGGAGACATGGCCTTCTCTACGAAGCAGCAAGAAGGGGGAAATAGCTAGCGGGATCTTTTTATTTGTGCTTATGCTACTTGAAACGCACAAATAGAGGACCTAGGAGACGTGCATGCGTTGTGGGGAGCGGAGGAAGTGGAGGGACTTGACTCGTATGTCAGTTTGGTCGTGGGCTAGTTAGGTGGGTAATGGGTTTGGATTGATGAATTGCTGTCAGGGGGGGTCGTCGGTATTGGCGTTGGCGTTGGCGTTGGCATTGGCATTGGCATTAGATACATTGGCTGGCATTAGCAGGTGCGATAGGTATTGGTACTGCCTCGATCTGGGTAGTTGCTGGCATTCGAAAGCTCCCCGGGATGGAAAAGAAGTGGAATTGGGAAATGGAAAACTCTCAAACAACCGTGAGCCACGGTTGAGCTTCATTGGGACGGGAATTGACTAGCAAACTTCCATTAGTACATCTAATTAACCTACCTACGTTCAGATTAGTCGGGCTGTTCTGGCTAGTCCATCACTAGGTAGGATATCAAGTATGTATGTACATAAGCCTGGCCAAGCCCTGAGAAACTGTCCGAGCTTCTGATAGTCCGATAGGTACGGGATGAACTCACAAGCGTCCTGGAGCACGTTCCATCGTCTCTTCTCATCTTACGTCCGTCGTGTGAGGTATTCCACGTAATTACGTAACTATATCTGAAGCAGATCATTTCTTGATTCTTCTCCCTTGGCTTTCAATAGTGATACGAAAAGTGAGTATATTTAATTAATTGGTCATATCATATTTCACCGCGGTCGAATCTTCATGATAAAAAGGAGAAATGCGTGCTTCATCTGATTCACCTGATTCATGACGGGCACGCGACCGTATCATTGCAGATATATCTCCTGAATCGGAAAGTTTCACTCTAGTGGCCGTGGTTTTGGCTTCGGTTTGGATCGAAATAGACAACGCTAAGCTCTTTCTCGTTGGCTTAAGGTTGAATGCCGTCTTGGTGGCTTCGATTTTGGCCCTCTGGCCGAGCGTTGATGACCAAGGATCTATCGATAGACCCGTATAATAGATACCTACCTAAGAGATACGTTCTACTTAGTCCCTTTCCCATCTTGAGCTCTTGGGTTAAAATAGATCTTTAAGAGCTTGTGGTGAAATGTGAATCCAAGTATGTATGGTAGTAACGTAGGTATGTATCTGTATTACATTTGCCGGTGGTCCGAATTGATACATTAATACCAGGTACCGCATGGTACTCGACCGTCCCTAGGTACAGCCTTGAAGGGTTATGTATGTATGTACCTAGGAGCTACCGTTCTATAACGGCCCTGGGGCAAGTTTAGTTGTCGGACAAACAAATCAGCGTATCCGTTTACTTGGTTCTGGGACCTGGGCGGGGGGTAGAGGTCCACTGTAGATGAGGTAAGTCGAGATCCTGAGCTTCCCAATTGAGGACTAGACCCGGGCGCATAACGCAAAGGCGCCCAACGCGAAAAACTTCAATGCATTTCCAATGCACACCCCATTCTTGGAAAATATTATCACAAGGTCTCCTGCCACCAATTGGCCAGTCACAAGATAGAGTCATCTGGGTAAACTTCCCACGACTCTACACACCTCCTTTCTTTTTGTCTTCAATCTAAATTTTTTCTCTCTTCTCCCGGATCGTGGGTACCTACCCGTGCCGCTACTTGTTTCCCCAATTCCCTTTTCCCTCATCAGCCCGTATCAGATTACCCCGGAAAGGATCTCTCCCTATTCTATTAATAACGAGAGACCTAAGTTCGGAATTCAATAAGCGAGTGACTTCGTTCGCCCCCAGTCTAAACTCTGATCCTTGGGTTTTCAGCTTTGCGTCTTGTTTATCGCCATCAAGTACCACCTGGTACTAGGGAGATTTCTACGACGACGCACCTGTGCTCACCTGGGCAGTGATAAGACGAATCTTGAAGCTGTATCCCTTGAGAAGGGAACTTAGGTACCTAGTAATCTTGCCATAGCAGTCAAGAAGGGGTCCCGTCAATCATTACTGTCTTCTCGTCTTGGAATTTTAGAAACCGTTCGCTATTCGCCATCATTCCCCTTTCGTCCTATCAGCGTCTCGTTTCATATCCGACTTCGCCCATCCAGCATTAGCAGACACTGCCCTTCTGCAGTCCCAGGGCGAAAAAAAGACAAAAAAAAACATCAACAAATTTATTTCTTGACCACTCACAGCCAAAGACACGCAAGAAATCGTGCAGCTGCGCGCCAATCAGCATCTTACATATCCGACAGCACATCACTTTTAGACCACTCAGAAACATGGTCTCCTTCTCGTGTGAGGTAATATTACCGATTTCATAATTTAAACCCAAGGTGCCTGACATCACGGTTCTGCCCATTGCGCCCAGCTAGCCAACCCTCCCTTCTGGCGTCTCTCACGCAACACGCATACGCAACACACGACACTGCGCGTTGCGCTATGGTCTCTCCCCCCTTCAGATTCAGATCCCTCGCGCCATTCCTCTGATCACCACACACAGCCATACGTCCAATACATGCCCTTGGCATTGACCATCCATCCGCCCTCACCTTTCACACCCACCCACCTGAACCCCTGTTTATATCTTCCCCATAATATTATTGGAACCGCCGCCCCTTGTCTCCTGATCGCCTTCACCCCTCTGCCCCTCCAACCAGATAAAACACACGCCCCCTGAAGTCCAATTGCATCCTCCATATCCTCTTCGCATCTCTTCAACGACGGCCATTTACACTGTACTCTTTTACCATCTAACTTGATATATCCTCTCCATAGGCTTGCGGTGACGTCTTAACCAAAAAGAAACTTGACCCACACAGAAGTCGTTGTCGCGGCGCTACTTTCACCTGCATTGATTGCATGGTCCACTTCCCTGGGACTGAGTACCGCGCGCATAGTGTAGGTCGCAAATTTCCAACATGTGGGCCAAAGCAAATCTAACAACTGCGACAGAGTTGTATGACAGAGGAACAGAAATATCAAGGCTCACTATACAAACCGAAGCGACAAAAGTCTAACAACGCCGAACCCTCTGGGAGATCCAACACTGATATGGCGCATCGGGCATACGTCGAAGATGTTACGGAGGAGTTCGAAGACTACCGCCAGTACCAGGTTTATGAAGATAGCGAGGCTGCCAATTTCCCCCCAGAAGCGCCAACACCTCCGCCTGCCGCCGTCGATGATCCCAATGTGAACGTTTTCGACTTCCTTGTTGACCATACTCCCAACGTGTCTAATGTCAACCTGCAATATTTCAACAATCCCATGGAACCGCCCAGTGGTGGACGGCAGCTTGTGCGATTCGATCAGGAAATTGACAACTATGTAGACCCAACTGGTTATATGGTGGACGATGAAGAAATGGGCCAATATGGTGCTGGCGCCCCTCATACCAACCAGTTTCAGACTCCTGCGCCGAAGAGTCAGCGGAAGAAGACTAAAGATGGTAGTAGTGAGACGAAAAAAGACAAGAAGCGCAAGCGACTACACATCGAAACGCACATTGAGACGCCTGCACCATTGGCCATTGAAGCTCCGCCGGGTGATGAGATGATGACCGACGCTCCGCCTGTGCTACACTCGGGATTGACCGGTGGTCTTAACCGTCTCATGCGCCCCCCTCAATTTCCTCCTTCGCCTGACTATTCCGGAGGCGATGGTGGAGATAAATCGCCAGCAAGCCCTATCAAGAAGACGAAACACTCTAAATCGTCTAAGCCTTCTAAACATTCAAAGTCTGCCCGTCCGGATTCTCTTGGCGGTGGTCTGAAGGCTTTCATTTCAGGCTCGTCAAAGTCGAAGATATCCAAGAAGAGGAAGCACTCGACAGATAAAGAGAAGAAAGAGAAGAAGTCTCGCCACCACCGATCGAGTTCCGAGAAGGCACCGAAGCTGATTGAATACCGATCAAAATCGGGCGACGAGAAAGAAGGAGAATCTGGCCAGATGATCCTTTACAAGCCACGATCTGATTTATTCCTCAGCTTCTGCAACAAGGGGCCTGAGAGTGACCGAGGTTGCAGTGTGAACAAGGCTCTGAAGAGATATCACCGTGAGCGATCAGAGTCGGGGACTAGTCTGGGTAAGGTAACAGAAGAAAAGGAACTCTGGCGGTCGTTACGGATGCGACGTAATGAGCGAGGCGAGATCGTATTGTTTTCGATCGATGCCTAAACGGACTAATAGGCTGCAGAAGAGGAAACGGCGTTTTTTGATATACGGGATACTTTTATCCCCCGGAATTGCAATGATACCTACCCAAGTGAGGGATGTCGAAGAGAAAGACAGGCCCGACTTGGGATCTGTTGCCGGGTGTGGCGCAAGGAAAGAAAGCTTTAAGGTTATTTGCTTCTGAGCTGGTCTTGAAGCCTCACTCATAGAAGGGGAGGTCGAGTGCACGTGCGAAGATTTGTGCGACATAATTGGGAAATTCCATGTACTTGTTGTGTGTCACTACTGCTTTGCATTTCTTGTATGTCCTTTCGAATTTTTTTTATTTTGATTGAGGCATGGGAGAAACCTCTTGCGGAGGCGCGGTTCTTAGATTTCTCCACGCATCTAGAAGCGTGTTATAGTCCATAGTAATATGGATTTAATTATTTGTGCCATCTTCTCTTTACGCCCAAATGTCGTGATATGGTATCTTCCATTCTGAGTATTTTCATGAAGTGTTACCTGTACATACACTGTGGAATCACTCCTTTTTTGCTTCAACGCCAGCTATCAGCCTACCAAGATACGCTTCCGTGATACAGCCAACTTTATATGGTACGCTTGCCCTATCTCATCCGCCTACAAGGCCCGCAGCGGTAGTATATGCTGCACCAGGGCCTCGCGCCGGCACAGCGGGCACTCGGGCTTCTCGCGGATCCAGTCGACGATGCAGACCCAGCAGAAGACGTGGCCGCACGGCGTCGCGGCCGGGTCTTTCAGCTCCTCCAGGCACAGCGTGCACTTGCGCTGCTGCGCGCCCTTGATCCACCGCATCTTGGCCTCGTCCGCCAGGTCGTAGCGCGCCGCCTCGTTGCTAGGCGGGACGGGCGTGTGCGTCGCGAGCGCCAGGTCGATGCGCATCTGCGGCGCGCCGGCGGCTCCTCCGGAGCCCGGGAGCAGAGAGTTGTTGGACGCGTATACGTTGGGATCGAGGGATACGGCGAGCCCGCGGCTTCCGCGCTCGGCGTGCGGGTCGTGGGAGACGGTTGTGGGCGAAGAGGAGAGGGAGGTGAGCGTCGAGCGCACGTGCAGGTACCCTTGTACGGCCATCTGCACGACGAGCAGCACACCCAGGAGCTCGTAGCCGGCGCGGTCCGAGGACTCGTCGACCTTCTGCGTGAAGATGTAGCGGAGGCCGGCGAGCCGCTTGGCTAGCTCGTAGTATGATCCGCTGAAGTAGAAGAGCGCCAGCCCCAGGGCGTGGACGGGCGCCGGTGATGTTATGGATGATAGGTGCGCGAGCATGTACGCTTGTAATTTATAGGACCAGCTCCGCCGCGCTCGAAGTTTCGCCGGCGTGATATCTTCTGCGTCTTCATCGCCCCCGCTCGGCGAGAGACCCAAGTTCCGCTGCAGCTGCGCGCGTATCTTCCCCCGGATCTTGGGCAGCACGCGCGCGAGGCCGTAAGGGAACAGGATGCTGCCGGCGATGTACGCGGCGCGGCGCGGCAGCGCGGGGAGCGCCGAGGTGTCGGCTTCGACCTGTACTAGGCCGCAGTACTCCTCGCCCAGCGTGCGGTTGCCGAGGAGTGTTGTTAAGCACAGGTATAGTAGGTCGGCGAGGCTTCGAGACTCGGATGCCCAGGCGTGTGCGGATCGCGCGCCGAGGAGTCGTCGGTGTAAGTCTGTTATTTGGTTCGTCAGAAGCCCTTGAAAGTACGCGTCTTTCTGGTGAGCGCGGATTATGTCGGGAGCGAAGGCGTAGGGGTATGGCGAGGACAAGGACGGTGCTGCTGTTGAGGGAGGAGGAGTTGAGGTAGATGGGGGTGAGGCGGATGGGGATGGGGAGGCGACGCTGGGCGGTGGCGGTTGGCTGTCGCCTGCCATTGTTGCGGTGAGTTGGCTTATTATGTGTTTCGAGATCAAGGTAGCATATCAGATATATATTCGGTATTTGACAAGTAGTAGTAGCTCGCTGCGAGGATCAGTCGTCGGGATATTGAAAATGAAAGTGGTTGAGTTGAACGGTGAGCATCTGAAGCTTCGATAAGCCATTGAACCTCGGCGATTGGGGTCCTAGCCGATGTGCTAACCAGGGGGTTCGGGCTACTTAGCAGCGGCTGTCTTTGCCGCTACGCAGGGGTATGTGGGTACCTAGCGCGTCTAGCGTGACGTCGCCAGAATCATTACCTGGCACTTACGAATATTGACCAACAGGGCCACGTAGTAACAATATGCACCCAGCAATAAACAAGAAGGCATTGCGACTCAACGACCAGACTCTTTAAGCAATTGTTTACATTACGAACTTGGCCAGTCTTCGAATAACAATACCGAGAGGTATTGTCTTCATCTAGCCCAAAAGCTGGGACTCGATGAAGACTCGGATACCTCGAGGCCATGGACGGTGATCCAGTTGAACGGGAGTTCGACTCCTTCAGCTTGATCTTTCCTCTGCCCTACCGTGTAGCTTTTATAATCGTGCTAGGTTCGTCGCCTCTTCGGTACCAGTATAGTAGCCTCGAATTGACACGTGAACAGCCGTCTGGGCCTGGGGCATTAACCTGCACTACCTCTATATCATCGGCATCGATGTGCCCTCCCTGATCCGTTACCCGGGCCGGCCCTCGCCACACCACCCGACACATCACCTCTCGACGTACCGATTAGCTACCGTTCTCTCCTCTATATTCGCCTTCGCCCTGATCGTCTTCTGGGTCTTCACCCATGGCAACCCCGAACTAGTGCTGGCCTGGGACTGGGTGCCTCTCATGTACCTGGCCGTGCTGCTGGGACTCCTCATCGTCCTACCCGTCTTCCAAAACCTATCGCACGGCGGGCGCACGCGCCTACGCACGACCCTCAAGCGCATTTCGATCGGCGGCATCGCCGAAGCCAAGGACGGCAAATTCGGCGATATCCTACTCGCTGATGTGTTGACGAGCTACTCCAAAGTGCTGGCGGACTTATACGTAGCGTTGTGCATGTTCCTCCGGACCTCGGAGGGCAGCGCGACGGCGCGGCCGGACCGCAACTGCGGCGGCGCCGTCGTGGTGCCGCTAATCATGGCGGTGCCGTCGGCGATCCGGCTGCGCCAGTGCCTGATAGAGTACGGGCGCGTGCGACGGGGCCGTCGCACCGAGGCAACGGGCTGGGGCGGCCAGCATCTGGCCAACGCGTTGAAGTACTCGACGGCCTTCCCCGTCATCGTCTTCAGCGCGCTGCAGCGCAACTCGAGCGGCGGCCAGGCGCCGCCCGCCCACTACTACCGGGCGTGGGTCGTCGCCTGCCTCGTCAACTCGCTCTATAGCTTCTACTGGGACGTGGCCAAGGACTGGGACCTGACGCTCTTCGACAACCGGCAGCGCTCTTCGCCCGAGCTCAAAGCGCCGGGCCTGCGGCGCCGTTTGCACGTCGGCCCCCCCGGCCTGTACTACGGCGTCATCGCGCTCGACCTGCTGCTGCGGCTGACGTGGAGCCTGAAGCTCAGCCCGCACCTGGGCCGCGTCGCCGACTGGGAGGGCTCCATCTTCGTCATAGAGCTGCTCGAGGTCTTCCGCCGCTGGGTCTGGATCTTCTTCCGCGTCGAGACCGAGTGGATCCGGTCCGCGGCCGTTCCGGGGCTCGATGTCGACGACGTCCTACTACCCGATTATCACAATCATAACATCCAGGGCCCCAAGTACGAAGATGACGACTAGAGGTCGGGATTTAGTTAAAAGGGGGATCTTCGGATTTGAAGGAGTTTTTCTTTCTAGGGGTCCGTGAAAAGGCGATGTCAAATAGAGCGATGTTTCAAAAATAAGGGGTTGTGGCTCATGCCCGTACTCAATAATGTGGGTGCTGGCGTCGTGATTGCATTACAGGCGTTTGATGTTAGACTGGATATGGCTATGGAGATCTGAAGCGATTGCCATTTTCTATGTGTACCTACCTAGGTACCTATCTGTATTGGGTTATATCAAGAAGTTCTTAATGGTTGAAGTGTATATGCTATCCATTGGTACTACCACAACGAGAATAATTACCTAGATTATCGTGTCCCTTAGGCCGAAGAGGCAAGTTCCTAAAGGTGGAATTATGCATATTGCACATCAAATCTATTCTCCAAAATGGGAATGGGGTTCTATGAACAACCTTAAAGCATGTTCGCGCTTCTTGTCAGCGCATGAAGGGGATTTCCGCTTCTTTTCCGACACAGAATTCTCAGCGACGCCTGTTACGACCGTCCCGGATTGTTTTTCCCGGTTTCTATAAATCACCCGTTTGCCCATTGCGCGTGGTATCCAATGCTCCTTGCCCCAATCCCTATGCGATGGTATTTATATATATGTACACGAACGCCAGAAGCACCACGAGCACCAAGGCTATGCTCCCCCTATCTGTACGTAAAATCCGACCGGTAATGTTGTAGAAACATTTTAGGGTGAAGTGGGTAGCGACGTAGAGAATCAACACGCAGACCGGAGGACCGATATATGGTCCCAGCACTGACACCAACTATAGAATCCGTGCGTACCATGGTCGCTTTATTGATGTCGGCTGCTTCAACCTGTTCAGACAATAACCAGGATGATTACTTGTTATTCGTCCGTCGCATTCGCAGCGACACCCGATTCCGTTGTCCATCTCCGTTGCCCAGGTTCCGCTCCCTAATAGTGGAGAATCAGGTAGTTGTCCGCCAGGCGCATTGGCCGGACATTGATACAGATGATCATGTCGATACCCAAAATCCTCAAAATGATGAACCTTCCTCGGGTCTACAAGCATTGCTACCGCAAGCGAGTGTACGGCTGCATCACCCCACTGTGAGACAGTTAAACGTATGTTCAGAGTAATCATATAGGTAAATAGAACCGCAATGACTTACTCGCTCAAAATAAAACCCTCCCTTTTTGTCCAAATAGTCGAAGAGATCTTGGTATGCTCGAGTTCGGAAGAAGTCCATATCGGCAATCTCAAAATTACTCCAGTAATGACACAAGTTCCATTCGTCACCATGCGCGTCTCGGTATGGTAACCATCTCATAAACTGCCTGAGCGGAAATGGTATCCACGATGGAGATACCATAGCCTTCCAGAGGCCGTTTGAAGGAATTCTCATCATTTCTTTCCAGTCGGCCATATGGCGGAACAGGCTGGGACACGACTTTCCTACTTCCCATAGCGCAATTGTAAACCCATAGACCTTCTTATGCCTGGCCATTTGCACAAAGGGGTCATATGTAATCGCACAGGTAAAATCGACGTCGGGTTCCAGTCGCCAATACCATCTGTATTTCTTGAGAATGTCGAGCTTGTAGAATTTTCTGTGGAATTAGTCAGTTCAACCGCTTCTTCCTACTATGCAGAGTGGCACCCATGCTATTGGCTTCTGGACATGGCGTAAACTCACCCCGAATAGAATCGGCACATGTGATGGTATCCCTCCTCCCCAGCGTGCGGAATTCCTTTCTCTCCTTGCTCCTTGATATTTTGTTTCGCCGCATCCACGTCAACCTCCTCGGGAAAGGTCCATTGCTCCTGCGGTACGACCTCGAAGGTAGCCAGTCCCCGCGCCGTTTTATTCAAGACGTCGATGAACCGCGGACTCCATTGCTCGTCGTTCAGGAACAGGATTGGGTAGTTAAACCACTTGTTGAAGTGCTGCTCAATCGAGGTCATCGTCTTGTTGGCCTTCTCGAGCTCGTGATTCCGCGCGAGCATGACCAGGACCGCATTTTCTCGTTTCGCGCTTACGTCCGGCTCTTGGCATGTGGTGAAGAACGGTGAGTCAAGCTCGCTCGCAGGTCGCGGCACGCTATATCGCCAAAGGTGTAGGATGATCTCGAAAAGGAAAGGAGCGGTGATGGTGAATATAAGCCAGAGTGGCAGCCGTCGTGCGGGACGGATCAACCGTCGCAACATGGTGTCCTCTTGCCTTGTCCTAGCTCATGGTATGCATGTATTGTGTATTTGATTCAAGCGCCTGCAAAACGATATCGATAGCCGGGTAAGCGACTGGTCTAGACCAAATAATATTAGAGACCAAGAGAGAGGGGAAAGAGAATGAGAGTGGGAGGTAAGACGGTAAGATTAGGACCTGGCCAAGCTCGAAAAGGAGTTGAACAGTCTGGCTGTTTGGGCGTTGGAGCCTAGAGTGTTTGTTCCAATTGATACAGAATGGGGGATAAGCAGCGGCGCGGATACAAAAATTGGCGGAGGCTGAGCCGCGACAGGGACTGCTGGTGGTATTGGCAGCTATCCGTATTGGTACGCGCAAATGCAACACGACACGTGGGGGAAAAGAATAAAAATAGGAGAAACGTTCATTTTAATGAGCCAAGGACTTGGTTCCTGGCACCTTGTCAGCTTGTCCAATTATCGGTGAGTGGTGAAATATAGCGGAGAGACCAAGAGACCATCGTTCCCGCCCAACTTTCATGATATCGTGGATGCGTTTGGAGGAAGGTTTAGTTTAAAAAATCATCCGTCCACTGGTAGTTGTTCTTTCTGAATGAATTGAATTGCGGCTAGTAAAAGGGATGACGACAATCGGGGGTACCTGTTGGAAGTGTTGATGTGTCGTGACAGCGGGGAGCTGATTAGATTGAGTTAGTACCGTCTGGCGCTTGAAGTTAAATATTAGAACCAACCTTGGACTACTTGAGAACTCACCAGACAAAGTTGTATACACAGCAGACAACTATTAGGTTAGGTACTTCTACAAATAGAGATAAAGCACATGCAAATACTACATAACAAAAGCGTATGAGAGTTGCAGTCACAACGCGAAAGTCTCACAAATCGGGTGTAAGTAACACTCCCCAAATTGGAATCTTCTATCTACTACTGAATTAAGCAACATAATTCATAAATTATGCAGATTAAGAGCTAGACGAGATCTCAGAAAACAGGCCGAATTAATAACTAGCTTAACATATGTTTTTCATTAATATGAATTGCACGACGATATCAGCCAGGTGAATTTTAAACATGAACGGAAAAAGTCGAGGTTAATCATCAGCAATGACGATTTACATAGTACAGGAGAAGGCAGCTAGGGTAGGAAGCTTGGGCCACCTACGCCATACTACCCTGCATCTAACATGCATGAACCCCACTGCTTATCCGATCCTCCACCACCATCAGCCTGTCAGCCTGGCATCCTTATATAACTTCTTGTACAAGGCAGATTTTCCCAAACTCATGTGACGGACCCTCCAACTAGCATTGCTTGCCATCAGTGTATTATAACCACTGTCATAATAACAAACTGGAACATGGAATACGTCAATCAGCGCGTAGCTCAAGAGGCCGCAAAGGACCCTTCCATCTAGTGTGTTTCCCTTCCTCACTATAGCTGAGCCTATCACAGCCCGCAGCTCCGGAACGTCCGGCTAACACATGGCTACCACCAGCACCGGCTTCGTCACGCCGCTCAACATCATCCTCGTCGCCATCACCCTCTACACAACGTACCTCTTGTACAAGCCCTCTCCACCAGCTGCCTTGCCCCGCGAGCGGCCCGCCGTCGTCTTCAAGACCTTCACCCCGCGCACGCTGCTGCCCTACAATGGGCTGAACAATATGCCGGTGTACCTAGCGGTACGGGGCCGTGTCTTCGACGTCACGAGCGGTCGTAACTTCTACGGACCCGGCGGTCCTTACGAGAACTTTGCTGGTCGCGACGCCAGCCGCGGCCTTGCCTGCCACAGCTTCGACGAGAGCATGTTGACCAAGGACCTTGATGGACCCTTGGACAAGCTGGATGGTCTTGGTCCTGAGGAGATGGAGAGCTTGCAGGGCTGGGAGGAAAGATTCCTTAGCAAGTACATGGTTGTCGGAGAACTGAAGGCGCAGAGTGACGTGTAAAATGATATCTCGGTACCCAGATACGCTGGGAAGACTACGTAACTAGAATAGGTTATGAGAATTTACGACATTGGATTATGATATGGTTTTCAAGAGCGGTGTGCTCTACAAGTACATGGACTGGGAGACCAGAAGGACTACGTTGGAATGCGGTCAATTCATCTCAATTTGAGCTTTAACGGTGCGCTGGCATACCCGTAGATAGGTGCTTACCCCCAGAAAGGTACCTACCTACTTAAGTAGATACCTACCTACCTACCTAAGGGTCTTATCCTTTACTTGCGGGCTTGCCAGCGGAGGGATTTCACCTAGGTGACGCGCCGAATAAGCATGTATTATCCCATTCTTCAAATGTGGAATGTGAGAAAGACTTGCGCCGACACAACACTGGAAGGGCCCTTCTCCTCCGGATACAACATCCGACTTTCACACCGTCGGCGTCGTTCATTGTCAACCCCGTAATGACGAAATCAGCTTCAACACCCTTGACAATGATCTTGTTTCTCGTCACTCTCCTACTGCCTGCGCTTTTGCAGGCAGTCGCGCTCCCGGCGAAAGTCGCCGACTTGAATGTTCGCACTTAGAATGTGACGAACACTACCACAGTCGCCAGCAACATCACTGCCAATGGTAGCATCGTAAGTCTAGTTGCTGTACCAAATCCTTTGTAACATAAAACATAAACCTAATTGGGAGCATACAGGACAATGGACCCTGGCAGTACAACGACGCTGTCGATTGCGGTTGGACGCAGCGCTGGGCCCCTGACGTCGAGTCGGAGTGCACTGAGTACTGCGTGGGCGACACCTACAACTGGGGCTACCAATATCACCGCCTACGCTACCATGTGTAAGGAACATCATTACACTTGGCCCTTTCATGCATCTCTATATACTGACGCAGCTTCGGCACCAGCAAACTCTCTGGCAATGGACAAGACCCCCAGAAGTGGTGTGATAACATCATTGCGCGAATGCAGTCCGACTGCAATGCCCCCTACCCCGACTTCCTGAACTGCAACAGTGGACGAGCGCCTTTTCTTCATGAGCTTGGTTCCTGGATTTGGGATGGCGACACCGGCAAGATCGTATGGAAGCCGGGCTTGAACCTCAGATTCGACTTTAGCCCCTGGTGGGAATCCAGAGACGCCATGCACGACTGCGTTCGATCTGCTATTCGAGAGGCTACCTGTGACGGAACCATCTTCACCAACGGTCTGCACTGCATTCCGGTGCTCTGGAGGAACCAGCCTGGCTCTGTAAGTATAACCCTTTGATTGACTGGGTCTATTTTGCTAACCACTTTCATCATCCGTAGCCCGAGTACGATGACGGTTATGTTGTGCCCGATCCAGTTTGCGAGTTCGATGGCGATGTTCCCAGATCTAGCCACTAAGCAAGATATAATGGCTACATACTCCTATCAGACAAGTTGCATGGTGTTTGAGCTCATTCATATAGTTATGTAGTCAGCTAGCTAGTGTCCTCCGGGACGAATATCAGTGCCGAGTGTCTTCCGGGTATATATATCTTCATCTTGCACTGCATTTAGAGTAGCCGCTTACTCCTAGGGGTCCCTAGGGCTGCTAAGGTGGTTACGGTGGGTACATCCCTGCATCTGTCGCTACGAAAATGTTTCTTTTGATACAACCAAGTATGAAAATTAATTTGTTGCTTGTAGGGATATCCAACACTTTCCACCAGTACACTTGTAAAAAGAAATAACCTTCAGCATATCATATTACACAAGACGACCAAGGAGTCCCTTTTCTTACCGCGTCCTTAGTATGACCTGCGCTTAAGAGCAAAGCGGAAACGGTCAACCCTAGACATCCGGTCTAATACCGTAGTTTTAACCCGTACCACGGCCTCTCGGGCAAAGGTATTACTTTGCCAGTCATACGAGCAGAGAACTGCCCGCTGCATACCTCCTTCGTGCCCGCACACGATAAGAGCGCTTGGTGGCCGTACAGCCCGAAAAGCCGTCGCTGTGAGAGAGTAAGTGTCGATCAGGGTAAATAGCCTTTCCTTCTCGCCACTTTCCATCTCGGCATCAGCTACGAAATCCCCAGGCGGAGGGCTCACGTTCGGAGGTAGCGCCTCGCACTCGCCAATCTTTGAAGTTTTATGTTGGGATAGCGTGCTGCCCGCGACGCTCCACTTCAGGCGGCCGTGGTCCAAGCCGAAGAGGTCCTTCTCCACCCAACCAAGGTTGTCGGGGACGCCCTCGATGCCGATGAGGAGGGCCTGGGTGGACCAGAACTTGCCGCGGTACAGGTCCCACAGCATGGCGGGAGCGAAAAGCAGCACGATAGCCGCTGGGATCAAAAAGACGAGTCCCACGGCAAGGAGAGCGGTCGTGACGGGGTTTGACGAGCTGCTGCTTCTGCTGCCGAACGACTCGAACTCACTACTAATATCATCTTCTCCCCTGAGGGCGCTCTGCAGCGAACCCGCTGAGATCGTCATCGCTAGCCCGGCAATCAGCCACGCCGGTAAGGTACGTACGAAGATTTTGGCAATGGTACGGGCGACTGTCGGTCGTTTGTAGAAAGCTACCTGATCCATACGGTTCCATTGGACTATTATAATCAGTTAGGAATTGTTCCTTTGATAACCCAGGTTGGAGGAAAAAAGGGGGGGTGTGGAAGATAGGCAGGTACGTACTAGTAGCCCCAAATGTACCATCCAGAGTAACAGTTTGATCGTCAGCAACGCCGGCGACTTGACATCGCGGTTCGATATCCCAGAGTCGTGCGCCCCATGCATCCTTGATTTCGAACCAAGGATCATTGCGCCGGACTGGTTGCATACAGAGAAGCCGTTCCAGCAAGGATTCGTTAACATTGGCCAAAGATAGACGTGCGAAGGCCTCGAAGTCGCTGTCCGTCTTCGTAACCACCGGCCGGCGACGCAGCAGTCCCATCAAGGCATAAGCAATGTCACCGGAGGAAAACTGATCAGTCTGCCGCCAGGCAAGGCATTCCAGCGCGATGCTGACGAGCTCGAGAGGTGTTAAATGTATAGTGGACTCGTAGTGGTCGATGAGCTGCCGCACACGGTCCGCGTCGCGCCACACGGCCCTCGCCGGGACATTTCGCTTGGCTAGTTCTTCAACCGCGCCTATCCCGGCCACGTGGAGCTTGATGCGTTCCTCGGAAGAGATGAGCAGGATTTCAGGAAGCGTCCAAAGCCGCGATCCATATTCATCCAGCCACCTATCCATAACGGAAGGGCTGTATACCTCAGGGATCCCGCCAGCAAGCTGGTTTGCCACCGAAGGGCCAACGACGATGATCATAGAGTGCGCTACGCGCACGATGTCGCAAATTCGGTAAACATCGTCGCTGTGGCTCGTAGATCTGGCCACCTCGTCAAGGTCGCGGATACATTCGAAGTCTATCCAAAAGGCTTCCTTGTTGGCCGCACGGGCGGCTTCGATGCCGTGCTGTATCAGCATATCCCGGTCTCTCGTCGAGAACTGTACTCGCAAGGCCCTTTCCTCCTCGGATATATCCCACATGGCTAGCTCTTCCTCGGTATACACGCTGAACTGCTTTCGCGTGTACGAAACGAAGACGAAATCGACGCCTGCGTGTCCTCCGCGCTCCTTCATCACGTCCGAAACCCGCTGCGTCTCGTACCACAGCGAGCCAGAAGGGTCGGGTTTGAGAAAACATAGAAACCTGGGACCAAAATGCCGGGGTAGCATCTCTTCAGGCAGTTTCTCACTGCTCTGCAGCTTTTCGTTGCTGAAATAAGAGGAAGGATTCTGGTAAGTTTCTCCGGATGTCAAACTGCGGTTGGTGGTCGTGGTATGGTGAGACACCGGCCCCATCTCCATGTCGCCACCCATATCCTCGTGAAGGAACGGTCGGGACTCGTCTTCAGCTTCATCGACTTCTTTTCGGTTGGCATCTTTCTCCTCTTGTTTCTCGTACCGGTTCCGAGGCGCTTTTGCGTAGCCCCAATCCCGGTAGCGGACGGGGTCGTAGTAGCCGCCGTTTCTAATCTCGCCTTCGAAATTCTGCGGTATGAGGAGCTGTATATTATCAGCGCAAGTTCAAGCTCTCCAGTATGTCCTGAACTCACCATGATGGCTAGGAGAAGACAGCACGGAACCCATATAAGAATGAGCATAAACCTGGATTCGTCGCCGGGTCTGCCCTCTTCTGTTTCTTTCGAGTTGAGGTACAGTGAGTACATCCAGCACACAAACCTCATGGTAAACGGGATGCGTGAGCCTTGGCGTCCGATGTAGCGCCAGTTTCTCCCATCGCTACGTTGGCTGACGCTCAACTCAACCGCGTCGCCGATTCCTTGCACGGCCAACGGGGTTAGTCTGCCATCCTTGGGACGTAGGAAATGCTCCCGCGTTGGGTCTACAACGCGCGACAGTCTTCCGGAGGCATCTCGGTGCTGCAGCGGCTTAGCCGGCTGCATGGCAAGTGACTGGCTCATCGTGGGTATAGCGAACCAAGTACGGCTGACGGACTTGGTAGAGCAACTAAGAGAGAAGAGGAGGACATGTCTTGTAAAACAACAAGCCGAGTCGCACCATGCGGGGAGGCAACACGAATACTTAAGAGAATCTACTCGAGCAAGCTTCGAGGCGCTATCCTATTTCACATGAATCTAGGACCATGTTCGAAACTTGGGGGCCAAAGTGGCTGCCGTGGTGTGCCTACAACTAAAGGGGGCATGAGATGACTGCTAAGCCGTACCCGGCCTAGCAGGGTAACAAGCTGAACATCTCCTGCAAGGACGGCTCAGCTGGTGTCCTTCAATGTCCACTCAGAAAATTCTTCAACCACACCTATAAAAGAGGCGCGCCTATATAGGTTAGGGGAGATAAAAATACCTCTCGATCTGGGCGGTAGGTCGTTGTTGATATCTAAGCTCTTTTTCCAAAGACGGGGGCGCTAGAGATGTGACCCGTGCATGATTATAAGGCTCCCGCCTGCTGTGATAGGCTTGCTCTTACAAGATGGATGGGCCCCCCGGCCCGTTATATTAGGTATCAATCTAGCAGCCCTAGCAGCCCTGGAGATTCTCCAAGATCTATAGGTGGGCTCTGCTAGGTTAAGCCGTTCTTTTCGAGATGCTCCTAATTTAACCCCTGCCCATGGGCCGTCCCTAGGCAGACAAGCAAACACAACTAAAACGCCATCATATTTAATGGCGTTAGGATCTAATCTACACTCTCGTATTCCTTAATGTATAAATGTTCTATTCCAAGAGGAGATCCTTATAATTAGTAGTTTAGGTACATTTAACTTGCAACTTCTCCTAACAGGCATCAACATTCGACATTCGACATTCGACATTAGATGAATAGGTAGGTAACAGTGTTTTATTTGATGAGTAATAGCATTGTAGTTTCGTGTCTAATCCTCCTTTTGTGATCCCTGTCAAGTTCAATATGTGATATGTGATAGCTGATAGCGTGTTGAAACCAGCACGAGACGTGAAATATCTTATTTCTTACTCTCCAAAAGTCTGCCTAATTTCATGGTATATTCCCGTTGAACCGTACTTAAGGGTCTTCTTCGACTTCCATGTTAGTATTCGTTCCTGAATACAGGGCTATCGATGTGGTATTCAATACCTCACGACCACGGCCGGAGGTAACAAGCAGCCCGGGCTTGATCTCCGCTGGCGGGCTGAGGGGTTTCTAACTCCGACGCTAGCTATCTCCGAGAAGTAAACACAGTTATTATCTTCCCAAGTTATCTGGGGTTGCGTGCGATTGGAGAATAGAGTGCCAGATTACGATAGAAAGTGCACGGTACCAACTCGCCGGGCATTGACCTGGGATTTCGTCTTCTTGCAGACGACAGCTGCTGGTCTTCGGGCGATATCTACCTAGGTACTAGATCGGTATTTAGGTACCTCTGATGAAATAGGTATGTAGGTATGCTTAGAAATCCGGCATGCAGTGGCCGTCATTCATCTAGTAAGTTAACAACCCTTCGGATCTGTTTCTCAAAAAAGAAAAATTCATTCAAGACATGATGCTGACTAACTGATAGGACGTTACGTAACGTACCTACCCGACGATTACAAGTAGGCTGGCAGTCCCATTAAAAGTCATTCTTTCCCGATGCTTGCTTCTTCGGGAGTTGTTACTCTTATACACGAGCTCTTGGATATTTAAGGAACGTCTTATAGTCCATAGCTGGGAATAGTACGTTCTCATTACTTGCGCCATAGAGTGGTACTTATGCCTATCGCATACATCGGGCCTGAATGGGATCGGTTGAACATTTTCATAACCTATGGCTCATAGCAACCGCATATTGCGCGAAGATATGCGGAATTTACCTATACGGTGGGTATACTCCGATATTGAGCCATAAAATAAGATGCTGACTTTCGATGCAGGGCTGACATCAAGGATGTGGTGATGGTGCTCGATGGACCCGACATAGGGGTTGAGCCATGCATTTTTCTATGGAGGGAGTTCAATACGACGATACACCAACACTTCATCCTCTCATTGAAATATCTTTCGGTTTTCACGTGATTCTGCATCTTATCGATCAATAACCTTCCTGATCCGAACAATCGCCTCTCTTGGCTGCTAATCAAAATGGGCAGCCCTAGACTCGGGTCGGCTAGCGATATTCCAACCATCCGTACCATGTGGGCACTTACCCCGGCCCGAATTCCTACCCTATTTCTGATGCTACCTGGGAAGAAGACGTGTTGCAATCCGATCCTCCCTCCACCTCCCCTCTTCCCGGCACTTCCTGGATATTTGCTATCATAAGTCGTGTCGCTAATTAATCTTACCATATGGCCAACCCCGAAACCCCTAAGCCAGCCGCCGCCGAGCCTGCTGCCGAGCCTGCTACCGCTTCGGCAGAGCCAGTAGCAGTGGCAGCGGCAGCGGCAGCGGCAGCGGCAGCGGCAGTGGAAGAGCCTACAGCCGAAACGAGCACGTCAGCCGAAGTGCCGGGCGCAACGGAAGCTCCGATTGAGGCTGCTCCCCTGGAAGTAAGAATATTAGACCAACTCTTTGACACAAGTCTCGTTGAAATCGTAGTGTATCAATCAGCTGACAATTTGTCGCCAAGGAGGTCGAGGGCGATGGCAATTTCGACGACGCGGATTCTGCTCTAGGAGATGGGGACAAGTATGATATGCCGTTCCGATAAGAATGCCACGTTAAACTTGGCGTTACTTACCATAGTGTCATAAGCAATACTGACAAGTAACAATAGTGCGAGCTCAACAGCTTCCCTCACTGAAAGTATCCTGGAGTATCGTACGCTGAATGGCCGTACATATCACAGCGAAAGGAACGGGGCTGAAGGTAAATACTGGGGGCCTAATGACGAGCGACAAAATGAAGCCATGGACATGAAGTGAGCCCCTTCTCTCATGATTTTCTACAATCTCTCGACTTCTAACATTTCAAGTCACCATTTCTTGACTCTCTGTCTCGGTGGCAAGCTTTTCCTTGCACCACTAAAGGATGATATAGAAGTAGGTACTCGCATCAAGCTACTTAATAATGTACTTAGGTAGCTAACATGTCATAGAAAGTGCTTGACATCGGTACTGGGACAGGTGAGTTACCCCCACTAGTCGCTGGTATCTCTTGCCTTGGGCTAATTAATCTTACCAGGCTTATGGGCAATGTAACCGAACCTGGCCGCATTCATGTTCTCCAAGACTGACATGCCAATAGTGATATGGCCGATGAATATCCCAATTGCGAGGTCATTGGAACGGATCTATCACCAATCCAGCCATCGTGGTGTCCTCCCAACGTGAAGTTCGAGATCGACGATTGCGAGCAGCCGTGGACTTACGCGCCCAACAGTTTTGACTACGTAAGTCGGATATGGATATTTAAGATATCATATTACAACATTGACAAATAATAGATCCATTTCAGGTATTTGGTAGGTGGTGTATCGGATTGGAACAAGCTATTCAGGCAGGCTTATACCGCCCTCAAACCCGGCGGATGGATTGAGAGTTTCGAGGTCGAGGCCGACTACCGCAGCGACGACGGCACTCTTCCTAAGGACGCATGTATGTACATGTGGCAGGAATTATTTACCGAAGGCGGGAAGAAGCTAGGTCGTCCATTCACGATCATTAGCGACGACACACAGAGGAAGGAAATTGAAGAAGCCGGCTTCGAAGATATTACCGTTAAAGATATCAAGGTAAGTTAGATGGCACCTTGAGATAATGCACTCGGAAGTTGCCAAGTCTTTTCAAATGCGCCTATCATGCTCATCATTCTAACATTATCGCAGGTGCCAATGGGCTCTTGGCCAGCAGACCCGAGATTGAAAGAGATTGGTCAGTGGGCTCAGTACACTCTCGAACAGGATCTTGAAGGTGAGCGACATGGTATTAGCAAACATTAACGCTCGGTCAGTAACTAAACATGATCAAGGTTTCGTCATGTTCATGTGGAACACGGTGCTCGGGCGCTCGCTGGAGGAAATGCAGGTTTTCCTCGCGGGCTTCCGACGAGAACTACGTACCCGGTCCATTCACGCATACCTGCCACAACGTGTGGTCTACGCGCGCAAACCGGACATTGCTTAGAAGAACGACGTACTTGACGGTCACGATTTACGACACAACATGATCTCTTTTGATAACGAAGGCGCATTTTTACAGAAAAGCGGATGGTATATAAAAATCTTGTTTCTACCTTTTTAGTCGTAGTTGTCACAACACTGCAAACGTTCGTTAGATGTACGTGATTTTTGAACACAAGTCTGAGCCACGAGTATGCCCCTTGGATTTACAAGTTCAGTATTCTTAAGAGGGCCATTGGGAGGACGTGGTCACGGAAAGTGGCGTAACCGCCGTGCAGGACTCGGACGGACCATTTCAGGCAACTTT
The DNA here is from genome assembly GCA_022495205.1 of Hypoxylon sp. FL1150. NCBI lineage: Eukaryota > Fungi > Ascomycota > Sordariomycetes > Xylariales > Hypoxylaceae > Hypoxylon > Hypoxylon sp. FL1150. The sequence continues at coordinate 52,396 of MU376268.1, read as the reverse complement.
CGCAGCGTTTCTCCATCTCGATTGGTCGACCTCGAACGCCACATTACGGACCTCCCTGGTAATCCCTGTTGCCGCTCAGTCTTCGGTGGCCCCTAGGTGCTCTGTAGATCACTTTGCGACGAAACTGACAGCTACACTAAGTATTATCAGGGCTTTGGGCGCCATCCAGTCGACTACAAGTCTCGGCACGCCGTCACTCGTCGACGGCCCCGGTCCTCCGGCGGCTCCGTTCGCGAACTGCACCGCGAAGTCGTATGTCAGGCCCGAGGGCGAGCAGATGGTGCCCTCCGCACAGTCCACCACGACACTCCACTGGCCTGCCGCACAGCGCTGCCACTGGTTCGTCAGGCAGTTCCACTGGCCCTCCGACCCGTCGCACGAAGACCCCGCCGACATCTGGCGTTTCTCGACAGCGGCAGTCTTACTTTCATGGCTGCCATTGATGCTTCGCGGTTTTGCGAATATGTTTGAGGTTGACGATATGAGTGCTGACAGAGCTGATGGCGATGCGGTTCCTAGTGACAATGATGCTAGAAGTACGGCTAGCAGAAATAAAATCTGTACGGATTTGAACTGTCTATTATAGAATTGCATGGCTGAAAGTCGGTGTGGAGTGATTCCGGGGAAGTACTCGAAAATAGGGGGTTTTATAAGCGAAGCCAAGTTGATCCTCAACCTCCAGATTCCAAGAACAATGACAATTGAACTCGAAACGCAACAATGCCGGTACCTTCCAAATACATCATTTTCACCGAGTCATCGTGGATTCATTTATATATATATCATGTATCATTCTTGCTTATTCAACGCAATGCACGTTTGCTCCCCGATCTCAAGCCGTCCGGAAGACGAATCGGTATTGCTGCCCGACAGCCAGGAACGTGGGCATATCCGATTGGCGAATCGCCCTTTGCAATTTACCTAAAGGGGCCAACATACCCAGCTCCAACGTGTTACCACCGCAACGATTCGGGACTGACGAGGTGATCAATCTATGGGACTCTTCATTGTTCCCTCCCTTGGTGCGCTGGCTTAGGGGGCTTGCTTGGTGGGGGTGGTACCGTACCCCTGACTAGATGGAGTAAAAGCCTCAACGTCATGAACAGCGGTGAACGCCTCGACTATTTGCTGCTACCTTTTATACCTCCACTCCATGTATCGCTCGCAGCCCGAAAGGCCAGACGATAGCAGCATGAGGAATTCTTCCTTCGCCCCCTTCTGATGCGGTTTCTTCTTCAATCCGTGCGGCCACGGATCGATGATGGTATGCTGTTTCTTGAACTCCATCTCAAATAGCTCGACGATCTTGGCGAAATTGTGACGTTTCATGTACCTGGGACTTCCGTCAGAGAAAGACAATCTAGAGGATTGAGAGCGTTAATCTTATACGGACCTGTCAAAATGCGTGTTAACGTCTCGGACTTGCTGCGTCGCAATGTCGCCGATGATGACTTTGGCATCGTATGGCCCCGTCGGCGGCGATGGCGTCATGTAACTCCACACCTGCTTCATCTCGGACTGCAATGCCTTGAGTTTCTCGTTGTCGTCGTACAGTTCATCCACCGCGTTCAAGAAGAGAGCAACTAGGGTGGCATGTGGATTGTCCTCGGGCTCCTTGAGCATTCGTCCGATGAACGCGATCGTTTGCGGCATGCCCAAATAGCCGGCGTCAGATATGTTGGACACCTGGAGTATATGCGTTAGCGATCTGGACGCCCTTAGGACTCGAGTCTGGATCGTCAAATGGCGTACCTCTATACGATCAAACGTGGCCGGTTGGACATAATTGTAAAGGTCCTCCGCGTTGACGTTCGTCAGGTGGAAGGAGATATCCGCAGCATTCAGGCGCCGGTGAAAATGTTTAAGTGTATCTCTTAGGAGGACGACGAGTTTTCCGTATATGTCGTTAGTCGCGGCGCCCGACGATGAACCATAGATCTCTGACATTTTCCAACCATAAAGGGGATCCGCATCGTCTTTCATAGGCCACGAATTGGTGTCGCGAAAGATTGTGCTAAAGGATCGGGTTAGGTACAATTAGTGAAACTAATATCAGCAAGGATGACTTACGGGTTCGGGACCGTAAATGAAGCTCGAGGCGTACCGAAGGGAAGAAGGACTCCGTCTTCCCTAAATTTCTGCGAGCTGGCGCGGAGACCGGGAGACTGGGCAAAGTACTTTCGCTCTCTGAAGTCTAGTCTCTGGTCCGCCAACGTGACGTTGCGGCGGATTTCTCGCGCCCTTTCAAACGTGAGACCGGCAGGCGGTTCCAGGCTCGAGAGAAGATCGAACCATTGCTTCTTAGTTAGGACGAGACGAAGGGATCGCGAGCCGAAAGTCCACGTTTTCCCTAAGACTGCGCTGGGCGATTTACCCTCAATCTTAGTACAGATGTCTCGCACTAGCTCATGTATCTTCCCTTTTAAGACGTCTTGGAGAGATTGAGGGATAAACACCGAATACCATAAGTGGATGATGTTTTCGGTAGCTACGACGTCGTCGTCTTCAACCAGCGCAAGAAGAAGTATTATTGCGTTTCTCCCGACAACGTCACCATCTCTGTCGTTCATATAGATCCTGATCGGACTTCGAAAAGTATCGGGGAGGGAAACGACGGTCTTGATTACATTTCGAATATCCCCAGAAGCTTATCGCCAGGCTAATTAATCCCATATTTGTCAGTCCAGCAGTGAGAAGACTTACCGGCGAAGAGTAAGTCAAGGCCCTTACTGTAGTGAACGCCCTCGTTTGAAGCAAGGTTTACCAAGTCGAAGGCAGGGACATTCCCCCATGGGTATTTCCGCTGGTGATTGTATGCTTGGTAACGTGGACCGCCTATGAATGTTGGTACGCGGTGCTCGACCTCCCATCGAGGTCGCCAATCTGGTTTGAGTAATGGATTCTTCCGACAGTCGGACCTGTGTGACTCCCAGTGGCCTCTCTGACAATCACTGCCGCAGTACTGCGCGATCAGTCAGCATACATCTACCACAGATGGACTTGGCGATTGCCGAAGTCGAACATCTTACCAGAACTAAGAGGCAGTTCTTACATGCGAACTTTCCCTCTCGGGCGCATTTTTGGTCATACTGGCTCCAATTAGCACATATGAAATTGCGCTCCGAGTTGATTGTGGCCATGCTGAGCTCGCGTGATGAACAGTAAAACAAGAATAATTGATTGTAGGGCAGAATCGATTAGTGAAGACTCATATATACCTAGTAGTCGACCTAGAAGCCTTCCAAGGTTGTCAGGCAGCAAGCAAACAAGGCACAGGAGATTGGCCAAGTATGTTGCAATGCAGATGCAGCGGAACGGTGCAGTCTGACAACTGACGTATCTCTTGACAGAGAATGATAGGCTCTGTCATATTGAAATATATTTGATACATCAAATGTGCCCTGATCCCAGAACTTAGGTAGGCATTGACTGACTATCACCCCTATTTCTTTATGAGATAATAGGGGCCGCTCTTTGTCAACGCTGCTGTTTGGTCCATTTGGTCCACTCCAACCCCCAATTACCCAGACATTTCTGCAAGATCCCGCTATGAATAATATCAAAACCCTTTCTGATAGTTTCAGAATGTTTCGCAGTTGTCCTTGTTTCAAACACGAGACCGTTCCGTTCCTCCGGGTCGCCGCCATATTTTTCCGTGTAGAAATCTAACAACTTCACAGTTGGGTTCTTCTCAGGATCTTGTTCCCCTTCGCGGAGTCGGCTTATCCACTCGCGCGGAGTAACAACATCAAATTCAAGTCCAGCTGTCCTCAGCGCGGGAAGCAAGTCGTTGCTCCAGGAAAAGGTTGTTGGGTTTAGCAAATGATATACCTCTTCACAGCCTTCCGACACCTCTACCTGAGGATCGAATCCTGATAACTCGAGGACTGCCGAAGCGCATTTGTCAACTGGTAGCCAAGAAGGAGTCTATGGAATTGCGCGTTAGCAACGTTTGAAAGGGTCATACGTCGTAAGCTCACCTCGTCAAGTATCGGGAGCGCCCCTATTGTGGTAGCACTTCGAACCATCAACGGAATAGCCTCAGTGGGGTTCCAGAGGCCATTCACTACATCCCCTATCAACTGACCGGTGCGCAGCACCCTCGCACACATGCCAGCACTCTTCGCTGCCGCGCGAACGATGTGCTCTGTGACGAGTTTGGATTTTCCGTACCCGGTACCTGGGGCGTGATGCAGATCCTCGATATGGACTTCGTCTATGGTAGCTGGCGCCGGAGTTCCGGAAGCGGCCGAGATCGAGGAGATGAAGAAAAAGCTGGCTGGTGCCCGGAAAGGAACGCTTAAGCATAGCTTTATTAGGTTGTGCACGCCTGCGATATGCGACTTCTCGAAGCTGCTGAGGTTTACATTGAAGTTCACCATCCATGCGCTGTGGATGACAGTAGTGAGGGTCGATCGGAGCTTCTCAAATGTCAAGGCATCGAGGCCTAAAGACACCTGACTGAAATCACTGGGGAGACACACGATTTTTGCTGCGACAGCGGGATTGAAGATCCTACGGGATTTGAGACTCGATACTACACGAGACTGGGCTTCCTCTGTCGTGCTGGCTCGGACGAGGCAGTAGACTGATTTCACTTGCGGCGATACTGCTACTTGAGATAGGATATGCGCTCCAAGCGACCCCGTCGTTCCAGTCAGGAGCTAAGCACATGGTAAGCCGACGTCAAGTGAGAAGTTTAAACTGAAGTACGGAATAATTGGTGGACATACTACTACCTCGCCGTCTGATCGTTGGTCCCCTGGAACGAACTTCGGAAAATTTGAGTATTTTGAAATGAACTTGGACATCAATGACGCGCCATCAGAGGGGCTAGAAATACCGCCTCCTTTGCGCATCCTAATTAGGTTCTCGGCTAATGAATTGACGTTGCCGCTATCGTATATGATATTAACTGGCAATTTGAGAGATCCATCAGAGAGGATGCTGGACTCGATGAGCTTTCTGGCTTGGATGCAAGCGATTGAGTCAACACCCTGCTGGAAGAAATCCTGATCGGGGTCGATGTCATGGCCGAGGACATGATTGAATGACTTAAGCAATGTGGAATGGAGATCACTATCCGATGCATCCTGTGCGCTTCCAGGAGGAGCTACATTGCCGGTGTATGCTTCACGAATGACACGGGCGTATCGTGCCTCAGCCTGGCGTCGTAGGATAGTCCCCTTGCTACTCTTGGCAAGTGGCTCTTCCCCTTCTTTCGAGCCAATAACTATAAGCATCGATCTTGTTAGCCGAGCATGACTTGATGTTCCGGTATTCAATTTTTCTATTTCGGGCCAGACCGAGTCCATAACTTCGTGGTCCGATATTGTATTCGCAGCCTTGAAAAGGAGAGCTCCAGGGTAGTCCTCGCCTGCACCAAAGATAAGAACATCCCGCACCAATCGAGTCGCTGCGTTGATTGCTTCTTCAAGGGGAGAAGGATCGAATTTTTTACCATTAGCTAGGGTGATCTGAGCATCCGCCCGACTATGATATCTCCATGCGGTCGGTATCGATGGATGCGGTTCAAACAGGTCCGCCGTCGCATATGAGCCATCGTCGCGATTGGTCTTTGATATCAACGGCCAGCCGGGTTTCACCACGAGCTCCGACAATCCGTCGCCTCGTGGTTCGAATGATAGGAACCTGGAGTCCACGATAGGTCGAAGATATTGCCATTCCTTGTCTTTGGCGTAAATGCGATGCGAGGACATGAGGAACCCGCACTCCGAACTGCCCATCCGCGAAACCAAATTGACCCCTAGCTCGACCAGTTTATCGCCAATGGAAGGCGCCAAAGCAGCACCGCCGACGCCAACCAGATCCATACTTTGGAGAATGCGGACTCCTTCGTGCTCATCGGCTAGCAACTGGAGTACGTAAGGCACCGACGAAAAGTAGTTCACGGGGACCGAGCTCTGCTTCCGGGCGTAAGCTACCGAGCGTATGATGTTGTTACCTGTAATTGGCACGGCGCCTTCTGGAAAGAACCATATCATGGCGCTGCTAGTCCAGGCTCTGAAGCAGTCCGCAAGACCACCATGATATAGGGGTGTGGTTGAGAAGGTGGCGGTAGGCTGACCCGCGTACGTGAAAGATGGCAGACACCCCGTAGCTCCCCATTGTGTTTGCACGATTTGTTTTGGCAACCCGGATGATGTACCAGAGGTGTGCCGTATATAGGCTATATCGGAAGCTTCTGTTGTAATTTTATCGTATCCATTACGAGTAACGTTGAAGCTGCCCTGATAGGATGGTATCTCGACTACGTCAACTGACTCCAGTAGTTGTAGGTCTTTCCGCTTTTGAAGTCCATCCACGAGGATTGTTTCTATACCGGAAATGCTACAGAGGTGCTGTATAGATTTTAAGTCTAGTTGCGGGCTGTAAAGCAAGATGAGCTTATCAGAATCGTGTATGTCAAAAGGGTTAAGGGGCCCTCACGCTAGAAGAAACGCTTTACATCCTATGCGCATCAAACCCAGCCAGGTCAAGATGAAATCGAGACTGCTTGTGCACAATAGGCCAATGGTAGGCGACTCGCTGCGGCCTGTGGGATGATGTAAGATATCGGCCACACATACAGCCGCATGCTTTGACAAGTTGTAGAGTTCTGAAAATGTGACCTGAGCAGGTCCTGGGTAATTGTTAACAACAAGCTTGTCACACAATTAAGGGGGGAGATGCATACGCAGGCTCTTTGAGGTGAAATCCGCGAACCCGACGGCAGGTCGATCCGGTAAGTGCTTGGCTTGCTCCTCGATCAGTGCGAGGACCGTTTCAAAGGCATTTTGAACACCGCCGTTCTGCTCCTTCAAGTACACTGCTTGCCCAAGGGTACACGTGAAATAGTTCAAGCTAGGAGTCGCCATATATACCTCAGTAGAGCCCTTGCGCTTCTACGAGTAAGATTATAGTGGTGTATGTAAGAGGAAACCAGATGCTTTGAATTGTCTTTTCCCCTGCGCAAGGAATCCATGAGGTCATCGACCTGGAGCACTACATTCCTCGCATGTAGGTAACCTAGCAAACCTGACAAGCATAAAATTTACGTAACTGCATGTATTAGTTACTCCAAGGATAGGAATCGTGAACTAGGTGCTTTCGATGTGACAGAATTGTATAATTCATAGATTGGAGTGTCCCCTCTTCCCGCGAGATGGTCATGTTAACACAGGGGCGCTGATGGGAATCTCTTCATGTAAAATGGTTACGGCGATTTTCTTAACAAGGTAGGTACCTAGATAAATAACTACTATTACTTTCTAACGGACCCATATTCAACGAGTAAACATTTTCGTCGTGCTAACATTGATCCTGCTCCATTGTTGGTTTTTCCACCAAACTGACAAGATCGTCACCGGCCAGACAACATGATACAAACAAATCGCCGGTAATGGATCCCAAGCCTCGAAAGTTCCTTCTTTCCAAAACAGTAGGTGTGTGAAAAACTCCAGAATCGCCGCATGAACATGACGAAAATCAGTCAGCCCCTGAACCAATCTCAATATTGGGTGCAAAAACAATGAAACTAAATCATGGCCAATCCAATATCGAGGCAGAGAATTCCCAGGTGGTTTTACCAATGAGCTCTTCAAAGGGCCCGTCGGCCCTGTTCCATTGACCATACCTGCCGCTTCCTTCCCATTTACCTTTAGGGTGGAGAGGTAAGCGCGCACCATGGCCTCCACCTCCGGACCGCGCTGTGCGAACAGGACCACTGCCGTGTGAGCGCGGGGGTTACATTCTATAGCGTAAATATTTTTGGCGAAGCCGTTCTGGCTCGGAGTTCCCTCGCTCGCCATAAAGTCAAAACTCAGGTGGCCGGTCATCGCTTCGGGCCGCGGCGAATTCTGGATGAACTCGATCGTGAAGGCAAGCATCGACTTCCACAAGGCAGAGTCGTGGGGTAGCGCCTTGTAATGCATCAGCAACTCGGCGCTTGGGCAAGCGACGAAGCATTTCACCTCCCCGCGCACGACGAGGGCGTGCGTGCAGTATTCTTCGCCGCCGGAGATGAACTGCTGGAGGATCCAAGGGTTTGCCTTGGAGATTGGCAGTTGAGAGACATGTTCTTTCGTTTTCGTGTCCGAGGGGAGGGGTAGCAGAGTCATGTTTCCCCGGTTGCGGTCATCCATTCCAACGGGTTTCAGTATGAATTTCTGTTTTGGTTTGGCCTTCGATAGGACGCGGATGACATCGCGCGGGGATTTGACCTCGTGGGTCTCGGGGACTGGAAGTCCTATCCTTTTGCATTCGTCCATGAACGAACCCTTTTCGTGCAGTGTTGAAGTAGTCTGAACATCGAATTGGATGCATTTGCATCTCGTGTTCTGCTCTATGGCCTCTTTCGCCTGGGCGTCTTCAACGGCGCTAGCCACCCCGGAGCATGAGACCCAAAGGTCGACTTTCTCCGCGTTGATGATTTGAGTGAGGGTTTCGATGTAGGGCTTTTCACCACCTTCATTGGGGCTTGGTGTCGGTAAGCGATAGAAGGCCGTTAGGCTTTTCGAGAATCGGCCTGAGCAGGGCGCATTGTTCGTCTCAAAATCGGCGCCGATAACGCGGTGACCGGATCGGTAGAATGAACGTGCCAGCGTCAGTCCTTTAGCCATTCCTACCCCCGTGACGAGAATCGTCCGTCGCGGGGCTTCATCCAGATGTCCATCCTGAGGTTGGGAATAAGGGGCAACTCTTAGCACCAACATACAGACACACGTCACCAAACTCGATAATGGTAGAAGGAGAAGGCTGAGAAAGACCAAACTAAAACACCGTATGGTGTCTTCCCAGGCTGGCTCGGCCATATCATCTGAGATTCAGATATCCCACGATTGATGCAATGAGATGATAGAAATTTCTTAAGCGCTGATGGGACCAAGGACAAAGATTAACAATGAACCTTCCAACATCATTTCAACTGAGATTTGCCGGATAGAAAGTCGGGCGAGCTAAAAGTTTAAGGTTTGTAGTTGCAGAGAGACATGCAGATGCTTTCCTCTCCTTGGACTAAATTTGCCCACGCATAAGAATGGACAGGCATTCCTTACACCATGTCTGTCTGGGATTTACCAAGTATAACACGTTGCACGCGAGATGGATAGTGGACCATAATAGATCTCATTACGAATAGTTACCTAGGTACATACCTAGAATAGCCCGTCAATATGCTTCGTTCAACTTCTAGGACGTCACCACTCGTAGAAGAGTCAGGGGTAAAAGTGAGCTGAACCGAACAGACGGGTTCCGTTACCCGCTCACTCCCGACTGAGTCATTGCAGCGCAATATGCAACTAGAGAGTGGGCTCTCGGGCGGGTATATGTGGGAATGTGATCGGAGAAAAACCTCAAAATTGCGAAATTCGACTGGCTCGGTGGTGTATCGTGAGGATGCTGTGAGGTTGATGACAAGCTGATGTTGTATTTTACAAGCTAGCGGGTGCGGGTGCGGGCGCTAGGATCGAGCGATTGAGTGGAGTTGGATACCCCTTAGGTTACTTAGCTCCAGCTACCTAGGTAGCGCACTACCAACAGTAAGCCAGCTGGCCAGCTGCCAGGAAGCATCAGGACCCTGAATCCACTAGGTTAGGTTAGCCCATTATAGTTTTACCGATATACTGCACCTAAGCTCACTATAGAAAAATTCCATCGCGTTTTCACCCGATAATATACTGGCCTATAGCGTATTTATCCGCTAAATGCCCTGTGTTTATAGCGCAGCCAGCTTCGTCGCACCCCCTCCATCTCGCCATCAACTAACAAGGCCCAATTTCGCTACCCTACCTTGGTATGGGACTTTTGGTAGTGCGCTCGTATAACTCTATCCTCTACAATATCAACATCACTCATACTATCTGCCTCGAACACGTCGAATTTTCAGCGGTGGAATCTTCAAGTTACAAGAATTTATTCTATACTATGCAAATGGTCCATAAACCTCTAGAGGCTCGACAATAGACGTACGCTAATTATCTATTCAAGCTCAATAGCTGGGTTTACGCCTGGGCCTTAATGCCATTGGGCCCGCTGTGCCCATTAATCCGCCCCTTCATTCCATAGACACCATTGGCAATGGTATCGCTTGCAGGCAATACTAGGTGTAGATAACAGGGTTAATAATCGCATACTTAAGATCTACAATTGAGAGCTTAAATTGTGGAGTAAAAAGAAGGGGGTCACTTACCACCGGCTTCCTTGGCAGCATTCTCCACGCTGAGATTCTCGGTCTCGAGGTCTGTATAACCGGTGTCGCTACTATCAACATATGCCTCGATACCGGCACCCTCTCGAGGGTATGTCTTAGCAATCTCCTTGTGTCTTTTCAGGGCATCTTTCAACTCCTGCGGAGACAAGTCGTTCAAAAAGGTGCATGATCCTAGGGGGCTTGGAACGGCGAGACGAAGTAGTCCGTCGCGTGTCTTCAAGATAGCTGCAGTGCCCTTGTCTAGCACATCATCGTCGAATTGAGGGTGATCGATCGAGAGCCCGGCTCTAGAGAACAGGTTCAATAACCGACGGTGCTCCTGATCTGAGAGTAGTCCACGTTCCTTCGCCAATGTGGCAGAGTATGCCATGTCAATTGAAATTGCGTGTCCGTGGCGCAACGGTGTCTCGGGAATAAGTTCATGCATGGGAGACCACCTGTGGTGCTTAATGTTAACTAGAGGTATGTGAAACGGTTGATAGCCTTGCGAACTTACGTGTGGCCGTAGGCGATGACTCTATCGAGGCCAATCTCGTGGAGATTCGGCGTTTCCAACTTTAGCATTTCATAGATTCCTTCGCGGTTGATCTAGAAAACTGTCAGCTTCCCACATATTCCAATTCAGGGAAGCGAGTGAACCTACAGTATCTGCTGCTTTGCGGACATCGGTGCTCGATCCATCTGCTCGACCAAATCTTGAGTCGATGAGTTGCTCGCAGAACTTGTCCAGGAGATCGAACACTTGAAGGTGGGAGCAGGAAGAGATCTTGATCAACTCGGCGAAACCGTTCCGAACCTGCGCTACTGGCAGCGTGCGCAGGAAGGTGAAGTCAAGGAAGGTATGCAGGGGGGCGTGGTATGCGCCCAGACGGTTCTTATAGCGGCCGTAGTTGACTGCGACCTTGATGCTGACACTGGCATCTATCAAGCCGATAACGGTGGTAGGAACCCGGATGAAGTTTGTATTACGGCGGTAGGCAGCGCATGCGAACCCAGCGACGTCGGTAACGAGTCCTCCTCCGACAACCAGAACGGGCTCCTATGAAGCAAGGACTATTAGGTACCTTGACTGATTATGGTTACGACAACATGCATACCTTTCGGATGATTCCAAACTCAGTCATGCTATCAGCTATCTCGAGGAACGTTTCGATCGTCTTGGCCTTCTCTCCAATCGACGTTTGGTGAACCTTGAGCTCGAGATTGTAATGTTTGAAATACTTTTCGATCTTGGCTCCATATAGACCTGGTAAAGTTAAGCAAGGTTGGCTATGCTAATACTCGTGTACAATCAGGCAAGATGATACTTACGGAATACATTCTTGTCCGTAACAGCTAGTACACGCCCCCAAGACTTGTAACAGTCTGCGAGGTTCGAGTTGGCAACATCGAAGACACCATCAACGAACGCGAAGTCATATTCGATCTTCTCGTAGCCCTCGACGTGGAAACCATTTTTGGTCTCTTGGACATTCGCTTTGAGGTCGGACATTCTGAGATGGGGATCCTGGAGAGGTGATAGATGCAAGATCTTCCCTGGAGATATAAGGTATAGTCAAGGATGCGAAGAAGCGAAAGTTGTGAAGTGCAGCTACCCTGAGAAAGATACGACGAAGCTTCAGGGCTCAAGTACTTATGTCGGTGCCTGTCATTATTCAACCTTCAACTCGTCATTAACTATTACTCGTGTCCCCTGAATGCATTGTCTCGCATTAGCAGTATCCATTTCCGTCATAGTAACAGCATCTTCCCTACTCAGCAAGCCCTCGCCAGCATTGCTCTCGCAATTCTCATGTAACACCAGGCCCATATGACAAACAATAGACTTCGGACGGTCCCTGATCTGCATGAAACTGCACGCGGCCAGATCTTACACTAGTAAGTATCAGGAATGGGTAGATCTCATAGCTCCGAAGCTACGGGAAGCAGATCTAAGCGGCCTACTAGTGTAATTCCAAAGGCTGCCGGACACCTCCCTTTGTCCCTGGATACATAGAGGACGGCTCGGAACCCGTGAAGATATAAGAATCATAGACCCAGAATACACTAAGACACCGACCAACAACTCGGTCTGGAGATTGACGAACTTAACCTGAAACTACCTAGCTGACTGCGTTTTCATTCTTGATTCCACAAGGCGCCGAGGTATCGAAATATTTTTGCATTTTAGTGGCATGCTACTGCACTTCTCATGCTTAGCGAGTAGCTGGCCGGAAAGAAATCAATGACTTCAAGACTCGAACGAAGCCATGCCCCCTAGAGTGACACATCACATTCTTCGGTATCCGCTCCCGTTTATGACTAAGCAAACGAACGTATGCTTGGCACATACAGACCCTACTTGATGAAGTCGGCGCTGCTGGGTTCAAACTGATATTATCTTTCACGTGGTATTGTGTCGCTAATTAGACGATGGGTGAACTCAGGCAAGCTACATTTGAGGGGGAGGCATATAGGGCTCAGGAAGAAGTTTTCGTCAGTACACTCAATCATATTCTTACCTTTGACTATGCTGACGGGCTACGACTCATATAGTTTGACGATGGAAGGGAAATTGAGCTCCTTCATTTCGTTTATAGCCATCCACGGCTGGATGAGATGCGAGGTAACCCCCAAAAGGTTCTCGATGCCATCGACGAATTTGGAAGGACTCGGAAATATCTCAGTACGCCTTTTTCTCATAGTAGCTCGACTGCGTAATTACTCACATGTATTACAGTGAACATCGGCGAGTATAAATCGAAAACGGTCATTAACTTGATCAAGAACGAAAAACCTCGGGTTATGGTCGAACTTGGTGGTTATGTCGGGTATTCCGCCGTAGCCTTTGGTGCGGCATTGAGAGACGTTGGGGGCAAGCGATACTACAGCTTGGAGAAGAATCCCGAGTTCGCCGCGGTGATATCGATGCTTGTTGCTCTCGCAGGCCTTAGCGATATCGTAAAGGTGGTCGTCGGGTCCAGTTCTAGCTCTCTAGAACGTCTATGCAAAGAGGGTGCACTCACGCATATCGACTTACTCTTCCTTGATCATTACAAGCCAGCTTACATCACTGATCTCAAGCTTTGTGAGGAGCTTGCACTGGTTTCCGTGGGTTCCGTCTTCGCAGCGGATAACGGTAGGCCTATTATGCACCTGGATATGAGGAACTGGGATCTAAATCACTAACGCGAGTCGCAGTGGTCAAACCAGGGAACCCACCTTATCTCGAATACGTCCGAAGTACCGTGGAAGAGAAGAGGAAGAGAATCTCTGATGGTGACAAATCAAACTACAAGGGAAATCCGAACTTGGTGTATGAGAGTCGCTTCGTTGAAGGGTGGGAACCTAGTGGTGTACCAGTATGTCTTCTTCCCTTCTTCAACCCCCAAATTAACTGACGTGAAACAGGACGCGATAGAAATCACCAAGTGTGTCGGCGTAGAAGCCTGATGGCAATCAATCTTAGGGGAGAGCGTGCTCAAGGCATAACTTTTCTTTTGTAGAAGGTAGATAGCTAGACGGACTGACGGGGTTATACAATACTTGTCGTTGATTACCCCGACAATACTACATATCATCGTGAGCTCTACAACTCGTGGTATTCATGACTTGTTAAACTCAAAAATCCTTCTCATTGACGTGTGATATATGCAATAAATTTTTGTTGCCTCGTGCTGGTATCGTATTCTAATCAGCCACCGTCGTGATTCCGGTGTCATATTCAGGGGTAAGTAATGAATCATCATATGGAGCCTCCATTCCACAGGGGGCTCAAGAATGACGTCTTCAACCGAGCATGTCTGCCATAAACTCCTTGCATCTTCCACTCCGGCGGAACAGCTCAGGGAAGAAATATGTAGCAATGCCGATGAGCTTCTTGGCTTCCATTGCACCATGACTCCAGCCCCGGATGCGCGAAGACGGTACGCATACGCAACGCTCATTACTCGCTCGAGCTACCTGCCCGGGGTAATTGTCTTGGCCGACACATTACTCAGGAAAAATGATGCCGCTTACCCTTTGGTTGTGTTGTACACACCAAGTCTCCCAGCCGCTGCAGTCAGGGCGCTTGAGCTTGAGTCATCACGACGGGATATCGTGCTCCACCGGTGCCCCCAATTGCTCCCGCCACAACACGTCAAGGTCAACCTGATCGCCGAACGCTTCGAAGACACGTGGACCAAGCTCCGTGTGTTCGAATTGTTTGATTACGATGCTGTCTGCTACCTTGACGCTGACATGGCGGTGTACCGCAACATGGACGGCATCTTTGAGAAACTTGGTCAACTTCCGGACGGCTGGATAGGAGCAAACCACTCATGCGTATGCAACCGCGACTTCGACCCTTGGGCACCCGAGGACTGGCGTCCGGAGAACTGCGCGTATACACCCCTGTCTCACCCGCTAGCGCTGTCCGAGCCGACGCAACCAGCAGCAGACGGTCCGAGGACATTCCAGCTCATCAACGGTGGCATGTTTCTCTTTCGGCCATCGGAAGCGATTTGGGCGTCTATGATGGCGTTCTTCAACACCACACCGCTGCTTTCCACTTTCAAGTTTCCCGACCAGGATTTTCTCGCGCATTTCTTCGCTGGGCGGTGGAGAGCAATGGGCTGGCAGTACAACGCCTTAAAGACAATGAAGTACTGGCACCCTGAAATGTGGCGCGATGAAGAAGTTGTGTGCTTACATTATGTCGTGGACAAGCCATGGACGAAACGCGTCGGCGAAGATGGCGTGGCGGGCTATAAGGGGAGAGACGGCATCACTCATAGCCGGTGGTGGGAGGCTTACAGCTCTTGGGAGAAGGACACAACTGAGAATTCTAGCCACGGGCACGAGATACTTCCTCTGGTGAGGAGAGGTGTTGCACCACCGCCAGGCAGGGACGGTTGGGGAGATGTCGAACTAGATCCGGATATGAATGCGATTGGAGATGGTGTTCAGGCCTTCGCGACGAACATGGTCCACACGATGCCTGAGAATACGACCAACTCTGAAGCGTGACCTAAATGCGTTTATACGCTAGGTCAATTGGACTGGAGCGATGATGGTATCGATTTGATACGAGGTACCTTAGGTACTTTTGGGTTATTAAGTTCCAACGAGCTTATAAGGCATCTGAGATACCCGAGATAGTTGACGTGACGGGGGATTTAGCGCATCAAGCAAGTTACCTGCTACTGGCAACAAGACTCTAAAATTTGGTCGGTGCCTTTTAGCAGACCAGAACACGATTAAATATTAATCACTTCTGATCAAACAACTTTTCATACGCCTTTCTCCTTGCATCGTGCCTGGCCATTGAGCTTATGGTATGGTTGCGTACGCAATAGGTACCAGGGCGCAATCCACGTTGAACCAGAACGATACCCGTGAAATATCCAATAGCCAATATGAATCCTCCTCTCATACCTGTTGGAATCGTGCAGCTGGACGGGCTGTGTAGAGCAGTACAAGCTGGCACGATAGCTGAATGTAAACAGAACAACACCTACCTATGTATGCTATGATATGCTACTGTAAACAATTCAGCTCTAGACCGATCTGTAAGGGATTTTCTAGGTGTTTTAGGGATATTCTAAAGAAAAAGTCATAGGGAGGTTAGGGGGTACCTAAGTGCCCTATAACTACCTAGGTATAGGGCAGTTAGTGGCTGTCTTTTACAGGTTAGGTCTTTTCGGTCTTGGGTGAAATTTTGAACACGGATCCCGATAAATTTCACCGATTCTTCTCTGGCAGGGACGAATCCTATACCGCTCAGATCCTTTCACTTCTGGCTATCCAACAGTACCACTCGGGTGCTGGGACAGGCCATTTATCGAAATGTATATGGGCACTTCTATTCCCCAGATAACGAACGTTAAAAATATATCGACGCGATTTCAACCCATGCGGGCCACGAACAAGATACGTCGCTAACGATCCCGGGTAGGAAGTTTAAGGGCATAGTAATGTTACCAATAAAACAATACGACCATCAAGCCATGAAAACTAAGAATGTCTGGCCTTGGATGGGGTGAGAAGCTTGCGTGCAGACTCGCCCCCGGGGGAAATGAGTATGCCACGCCTCGAACTGGAAGGGAGGTCATTGAGTACCTACCAGGTAGAGAGACTTTCGGACAGACACTCAATTGATTCGAGTACGCTGTCAGTAGCTCCAGAAGTAGTTCCAGACCCGAAAGCCGAGAGACATTCTTTCTTCCCTATCTCAACACTAGAAGAGATGGTCAATTGGCTCAAACAGAGACTGGCCAAAATTGGGGATCAGGGGGACCGCCTCACATCATCCGAGGGCTACGGTTTATACTGAGAAGTCCTAGTCGTGAACGGAACATAGCTGAGCTCGAACAGAAGCGAGAAGTGAGGAAGGAGGATGGGTAAGCGCCTATATTAAAAGGGTTGTGGCCTTGTAGTACGATGGTCGGTTTATTCTTTTCCCTTCCCTCCTTCTAAGTAGGGGTGGCCCCTGCGCGAATATCCATGTCAATCTTGACGCGAGAAGACGCGAGAAGAACGCGTTTAGAATTTCCTACATCACTAATTTGGACTCCTCTATGAACTCCACGTTCGACCGACAACTCCTTTTTCAATTGACCGCGAGCCTCTTCTACATTCGACATTGACCTCTCCCTAATTCTACTCACCTTAAACGATGAATGACGCATTAGTCAAGGCCCCGGAAAATGTGGTCCGCGCCATTCTGATAGCTCTCTGCTCAGATGCAGACATCAACCGCAAAGCTAACGGGTATCTGAAAAAGATTACCAGCAAAACAGCTTCGGAAGCCTCGAAATCATCGGATGCGACCGAAACCAATGCAAGAAAGCGGAAAGCTTCAGTGGACGTTAGCATATGCGTTCAGTGCCAGCAGCCGTTCTACAAGGATGAGAACAACGCGCAGGCTTGCAAGTTCCATAATGGTTTGTCACCCGGTCCGACCTTTCTGTCCTTTAAACGTGTCCACAGCGTTGACCTGTAGTTCAGGTAATCTGGAGGTTAACGATGACGATGACTTCTGGGCGGATCACGACGAGAACGTCCACGGTGAGATCGACACGGAATGGATGCGTGAGGAATTCCCGGATGGCTTCACCTGGGACTGCTGTGGGAAAAGTGGTGACACGACTGGCTGCGTGCTAGGCCAACATGCCGCGACAGGCGCTAGAAAAGGTCGCTATGTTGATAAGTCCGAATCCGAGTAAAGCCAAATATCCAAACAAGTGGCGGCAAAGCCCAGTTCGGGGGGCTAAGTCTGTTGACCCTAGGATTTCAGCTAGGGCTTAATGCGAGAAGACATAATATGGCAGCTATTCAATTAATCCTCAAGGCAATTTTTTATTATTTCGGCTTTCAAAATAAGATCATCAAAGCTTTACCTCCCAACCTACACACTTCCGATAATCCTCCATTCTCGCATAGGATAAACCTCTCCAGGAGCCGAGTTATTCATCCTGCCATTGTGCGTTTGAGTTGTCAAACTCGATCGAGTAGACGTGCTGGTTCTTTTAGCGTATGTGATCTCAAAGGTATGGCCTACTCGGATGATTTGATCGTTAGAGCTACTAGGCCGAGCTTCGAGACGACAGAGATCAGTGATGCCCTTAGAAGTCCCGGTAACACAGTTCCAGGAGCAGCCACGGAGAAGATACCGCAAGTCCGGTAGGCATGCGGCCAGAATACCGGTGCTACATTCGACCATACCCCAGTAGAGCTGTTCGGTTATCGTCACTAAGATAGTAAGGTGTTCGTTAGAAAACATGGGGATACATCACGCTAGATTGTGTTACAACTAACGGATCTTATCATGATTAGGATCAAAATCCTTAGGCACATGGTTCGTTCTCACTGTTACAGCGAGGCGTATCGATGAAGCTGCAATCGTCCTATTTCGAATCAACACTTGAGGTATGACACTCACGGCTCCGCGAGTGACGACTTACACCATTCCCAATATGAACACAACGCTTGCTGCGAGCTTCTTTCCCGTTGATAGCCTGAGTTGCCAAATCTACAGAGGGTATTTTGGATTAGCACTGTAGCACTTGGACAAGGTGGATAGATGAGACGTACAAGCGGCACAGGTATGATGATTATAATAACATCTGTGATAAGATCTGTAATACCGATTGAGAGCGCCAGTGGCCAGGTTGACACGCAACGTGTCAGGAGATCTTGTTCTGTCCCCCACATTGCCCAAATATTTGACCCGCATTCAAATACCGTAACGAGGAAAAATCCTGCGGTCCATATTGCTATAAGGGCGATTAGACCGGTGAGAAGAACCTTCGTTGATTGCTTAACGGAGAATATCCTCTTGTAAAAGAAGAGGAAGCTGGCTTTGGTACACCCCAAAACGAGTGGGAGGATCAAAAAGTAAGCAAATTCAATCTGGGAGCGGATAAAATATATCAGAGAAAATGCGAGTAATGATCGACTTGGGGATATACCTTCGACGCGATAGAAAGCTGGTCGGTTTGGACGTCAGCCGGGTTTCCCGTTATATCGAGAGGGATGACGGTAGGATATCCAAGAGCCTTTTGCGAAACGCCATACACCAGGCAAATGCCAATGCCAATTGTCAAGATCTATACCACGTGTTAGCATAAGCATACCTACCTCCTACAATACCAGTATAGTGTGAAGTACCAAGCTGAATATGATTAGCCAATCGTCAACCCTCAATGCCTGCTTCTGCCTTCTTCGCGCCCAAAGTCTTAGCACAACGATAATGGCATCTACGGCGGGGGGGCCGATGCCAACAGAGATAGTGGAGCTTGGAGATAGATACTGCGCTTCGGAAAGGGACATGCTCTCCAATTACTGGGTGACCAGTTATGTTATGCCTTAGGTAGGAATAGATGCCCTCGAGGTATCAGCTTTGGCGTATATATTAGATAGATGAACTCTCCTAGCACGCAAAGATAGGGGGTTTGCCGGCCTCTGTTGGCTGGTACCAGTTCATGCACCTCTTCACTCCCACCTTATGAGCGACATGCAGTCTCACCGTCAAGACGAGTAAAACAAAGAAGTTCGAGCTTATTAAAATACGGAATTGGCATTGCGGTAAACCATAATACGATCGGAATCCGACAATGAGAAGGTGGGTTGGGGTTAGCCACCATCAAGATGGTACCAACTTAGGCCTTCTACAGTCCTGCCGGACAGAATTCTGCCTAGGATACTGGCATGGCCGAGTTGATATAGTGTTGATTGGCGATGCAGAATCCTGCGATCAGTTGGCTGACGACGTGTGCTACAGATCGCTGAATATGCCCCCTTTCTACTGTAAGCCACAACGTTTTACAGGCACCCATCCGCCACCGGTATGCCTGCGAAATAGTTACTCAATTCAGTATCATGTTTCAGATTCTGGTCACCTTAGGTGCTTAGTCATAATATTATAATGGTTTCAAAATACAGAGCCGGCATAGGATATTATATAACCATTTGGCGTAAGGTCGAGCGGGTTGACACTGTGGTTAGGTAGGTACCTAATGCATCATCTTGAGGTCGTAGGTTTCTTCGTAACGGAAATGTGTGAAAGCACATGCTGATTATGACTCTACAGCAGCTCAGGTTTTGATTACCATTCCCTCAGTTCGTTGCCTGGGCCGACGAACGTTGGGCTCACCCAAGCTTTGGAATCTCTAGCCAAATCCCGAACTTGCTGTTCGTTGACCTCAATTCCCAGACCAGGCCCTTTCATCAAATGGACATATCCGTCCGTTACCTTCCACACTTCGGGGTTAAACGTGTAGCTATCCAAGTCTTGCCCGCCAAGGTTGTAGTGTATGCCGAGACTCATCTCCTGGATCACGAAGTTCGGGCTCACGGCGTCGATCTGGATATTCGCCGCTAGCGCTATCGGGCCCAGCGGACAGTGTGGCGCCAGCGCGACGTCGTAGGTCTCGCAGGCCGAAGCAATGCGACGCATCTCGGATATGCCGCCGACGTGGCAAATGTCGGGCTGCAAGATGTCCACGCACCCGGATTCCAGGAACGGCCGCACGTCCCATCTGCTGTGGAGTCGTTCGCCGAGGGCGATCGGACAGTGGGTATGCGCAGCTATGTCCCTGATCCCGCCGATATTCTCACTCAGCAGAGGCTCCTCGATGAAGAGCGGCTCGTGGGGCTCCAATTTAGCCGCTAGCTGCTTCGCCATCGGCTTGTGCACGCGCCCATGGAAGTCCACTCCGGCATCGAGCCCCAAGGCCTTCACCGTCTTAACGCGCTCTACGCATTCGTTCAGTTTTCGGGGAGAGTCGAGCCAACCAAGATCCTCGGTCGCGTTCATCTTAACAGCGTTGAAGCCTTGAGCTTTGCGCGCATTTCTGCTTGGTGTTAGCATAATAAGATTTGGGTGGCCTCAACTTCGCGGGGAGGACCTTACGCTTGAACTTCTACATCGCTTGGACGGTCGCCCCCTATCCACGCATATACTCGTAGTTTATCTCGGACCTTGCCGCCAAGTAGTTGGTAGATTGGTACATTGAGTTTCCGAGCTGAATTAGATCTTCTTAACAAGTTAATTCTTCTAGGCTCTGCCGAGAATTGCACGCCTACCTTTCAAGTCCCACAATGCAATATCTATGCCGCTTAGGGCGCTCATAAGGACCGGCCCCCCTCGATAAAACCCACCTCGGTATGATAATTGCCATATATGCTCGATGTCCCTGTAAGCCACAATCAGATAAGAATGCAAAACGAGACACTAGGTTAGATACGTAAATATCAAAAGTACTCACTCAGCCTCAAGTCCGATATATCGCCCTGCCCAGGCCTCAAGACAACCTTCTACGGCTTGGGTGTGCCCCTCAAGCGATGCCTCTCCCCACCCCACGCAGCCGGCTTCGTCTGTGACCTTGACGAACAGCCAACGCGGCGGAACGCGGAAGTATTCTATCTTTGCGATTTTACCCATGACACAGACGAAACGGAAGCACGTCTATACTTTATACCACTCGACTGTTCAACCTGGGATGACTCCTAAGAATTACCTACCTACTTCTTTGCTGAGGGGTATGAGATGTAGAAAGGGGGGCATGGGGTACTATGCGGGGGTGATTGTCCAATAGTAGTCCTGCCCACCACACTGAATTGCTTTCCTAATTCGTCGGAATTCGCGGCGGATGGTATTGTACCTTGGCCTAGATTACTACCTCGGGTTGATATATGGGACATACTCATGCTTGATTCGAGTTCATCTTGTTCTTTCGTCGGAATATAGAAAGCTGAGTGTTTAGGCAAACGATGACTTGTTTGTGGTATTGGATGTGAAGCCTAACTCCAGCGTCGAGGTCATGATACAAGCAGTACCCCGCTAGGTTAGGTACCGGCGCATTGACAGGGCATGGAGACCCAGCTTCTAGCACTGAATGCCTTATAAGCTCAGCCCGCTGATACGCTAGATGCCCTGTAATTTACAGCCTGTTGCGCTAAACGAGTACAAGACCAAAGAGGTATTCTAACCCAAATGCGAATAATTTCATTTATACTGCTTACAACGACGTGCTACATGCACTAGGTATATCATGGACGCTTCTGACCAGGCCATCATATTTTCATAAGCTACCTAGGTACATTAGTGTTAACTTATAGACAGGATTGCTACGCTTGTGGAGGCGTAAGAAGGAGATTAGAATAGGGGGGAACCCCTCACCTTATGCGATTAAACCATTCTATCTACCGTATTGAACAACTCTTCTTTTCGTGAAGTTACAGCAAGGTACCTACGTCGAGTAAATTTCTATTATTTCCTATCCCTTAACCAATTTCTAACACCTCAGGGGTATGGTAGATTGAAATTAGCCCAGTAGAAAGTCTGAGAGAGAAAAGGGTGGCCAACCGAGGGCCAGGAGGGCATTACGGCATAACAGTTAAGTCAAACTCATCGAATATCAAATCCTCTCACATTGAACGTCGCTCAGCGGCTTTGGGTGTTAAGGAAGTAGATTCTACAAGGAAAACGCGATAAGAGGCTTCGGTACTAAGGAACTTCGCTCTTAGAATTTTTTGCGTACTAAGCGCTTGTAAACAGTCGTTGGCTTCCACACTTTTGTAAATGGCCCTTTATGTGTAGGTATCTAAGTAAATATCGCCTTACGACTTATTTCCAAGAGATTCTTGACCTTTTTATGCTCTTTGGATAACTATCTAATAGATTTAACCTGGAGGCTCGAACCATAACTGGTATACCTAGAGTAGTATGATAATTGAGGAACGGGGGCCAACTGGACATGTTGGTTGCGCAAATCGGAATCGCCCGCTTTCAGCCTATCATCTAATAGTGGCAGGTAGTACACTGTTCTATCAATAGACGATGCTCAATTCTCAATTCGGCAACTCTTCTGGATATGGCAAAGTTTCATTGGCCGACGAAGGGACCAAAGAATGAGATGCAAGGGTCCGGATTGCCACCGAAGGACGTTACCCAGAGTAAAGACGCACGTGAAACTTGTTTTAACCTTCCACTTCCTACTAACCATCGTATGAAACTTGATAGCTCGCACCTTTTTAAGCTTTAGGGGTCTTGGCAGCTATAAGCTTCTATTTCGACCTGGTATACTCGGCTGAGCTTATAGGCCTTCTCGGTGTCGAAGTGCGCCTAGGAATCATGCATAATTCATACCCAAACTATACCATTATGGGAGTATAGATGGAAGTGAGTGTTGTGCAGGTGCTACAAAATCAGGAAGCTGGTGGGATGTAAAGTCCGAGGGCCCACCCCCTTTACTGAGAAAATGGGAAAGGTGACCTTAGGATCGTCGGTCATATATGGGTAGTTTTATCCAAGCCACTTATTAGGTGTATATCTGTTTTCTGAATCTCCTATATGATCGAACCATAACTTTACATGGGCGGCCATGATAATCTCGCCGTCGCTGAGCTGACCTGAAGGGACATAGCCATGGGTGCATAAGGAATGGTTTATCTTGCTTCGTCAGGTATAAGCGACCTAGTGTAACAGCTCGCCAGTTATTAACCCCATTTATGTCAACTGCAGCTGCACCCTTAATGCGGTGCAATGCGCAGAACTATCATCTTAGCCCGCCAAGTGACTGCAGAGCGAGTTCCAGACTCTCCATCTCGCATGCCAATACTTGATCCAGAAAATTTGATTGGTTTCAGGAGTATAAATTGGTTCATAGTCAGATGCAAAGTGTTCCCTACCGTCATGACGGAAGTCGTCACACTCCTAGGATATATCAGATACATAATGGCTTTCAGATCAGCACCTCCAAACCCTATTTTCGTGATTCTCCGTTGCCTAGAATCATACCGACGGAGGATTAACATGAGCATGGCTCAGATCGATGCAATTGGTAGGTAAGCATACTCCATGATACCCCCATCATATTCATATTTGTCTCGACAACTGTCGCGGTCATGGTGCCTGACCTGCCATATACTACATACGGACAGGTCGAAGGATTAGATAGAATTGATAATGCTAATTGTCATGGAAAACAAGGATGCTGCTGGGTACCGTGGACGTTCTCTATTGCAACGTAATCTCATCGTATCGGAGTTTAGTCAGAGTTGTAGGAGGAGGAACTGCTACCCAACGCAGAGCCTATAATAATATGACAGCAGAGGAATGCGTTTAGTTTTTAGTTCTGCAATCCTTCGGCAGATGCTGCGCGACCGACCCGGCGGACCTATAGGAATGTGTCGATGTCTCTCCGCATTAGATCAGGCGGGTCAATTACGCCGGATCTGCAGGATGGCAAGATGATAAAAAAAAAGGGATGACAGGACATGGCGACGGATGGTCACGTCTCCAGATAGATCAGCGGCGAGGACGGGGGAATTTCGTCTGGGGATCAGCAGCCAACGTCGACAGCGCCGGCGGGAGTTCATGATAAGCAGCGGCCTAGCTGCAGATGTCAAGTTGCTGGGTTCCTCTAGGCTCTAGGCGTACGCTTTATCTCCGTTATCGGGCGTCGTACCAAACCCGAGCTATACCAACGGAGATAACTTCGCATGGAGACATATCGACGTGACAGCGACACGAGAACATAGATAATATCTGAGGATGTAGGAGGCTCGGTCATCGGTCCCAAATTGGGCCAACGGCCCGGTATAACTTTTCACGTCAATTTCATTGGCCTACTCAGGAGTGCTGCGTTATAGAAAATACAATGCTGTGAAACGTATCTATACGGTATGCAAAGTAGTATATAGCTGTGTGTAAGTCATTAGCAACCGTCGGCGGGGTGGTAGATTTGTAGTAGGAAAGAAACCAGATAGAGCGCAACGGGTGCGACTGCTAGTCTTCTTCAGACTTATCGGCGTCTAACCGACATCGCGAAAGCTAATGCGTGACGATTCTCGGTATTCGGTTTTCACTTTTCAAGCTCCATCAACTTGCACATCGCGGCTCTTCCTTTCCCAGGTGGCATCGCATCTCGTAGTCTGGATGCCGCTTTAGTTACGTCCGGTAACGCTGGGGTTGCCCCTCCACACCTTTCAGGCTGAAATTCACCTTCATCAGGGCGAACCACGTAAGTTCACGAGTAATGCCTATCGAGATAGAGTTTATATATTCCTTGCTGATTGGAGACATTCTCCATTCGAGAGCGGACCAGCACGTCCTCGTCGTTGGTTCCACTGCGATGCTGCTTTATCCCGGGAAGTTCCTACAAACTCATGCTTTGCCTATCTATCATCACGATGCCCAATCGTCGTTTTCAGGCGTCATAGCTGACTACTGCGACGCGGTATCCGGGGCCCCGTGGCTTCGCTATTGGCGAGATGGAGCAAACTATTGATTAGAGTCAACGTCGCAGAGATAAGGATTGTACGGAACCCAGGCTGGCTTCACGATGATAAATGGAAGCCTACGGGACGCCTTTTGGTTCCCGTTGTTGCTCCAGCGTCTATCCATCTCCATCAGATCTTGCCTTCGTACCCCGAGATCCATCCCCACTATAAGACGGGGCGCGTCCTATCTATTCTGATACATACCTCACACCCACACAATCAGCATGGCAGCCGCTGCGGTGTTACCGGCCTCCCTTGACCACAAGCGGAACTGGACCCCGATCATCGCAGCACCTGCATTGTCAAAGGCGGGAAATGATGCGTTCAATCCTGCGCGACACCTTGCCTTCAAGGAAACGCCAAAGGTGTACACCATGAAAGACATAGGCCTGCCAGAGGATACGGGAGTCTCCACGGTTGCCGTATCGGAACCCTTCCCTTTGTTCACAGAGGAAGCGGTGATGAGGATGAGGCAAGAGGTCCTGAGCCCCGAAGTTATCGCTAACTGCCAATATTCCAGCAACCTGGCGCAGTGCCAACTGAGAGGGTTTGCAAACAAGTCAGTCGCTTCACCAGCTTAAGCACTCAGCATGCTAACCCAGAACTTTTAGATATGCTCCCTTCGTGTATGACGTGTGGAAGAGCCCGGAGACGTTGGCCATTATATCCAAGGTGGCTGGAATTGACCTCGTGACGGAGATGGACTTCGAGATCGGCCATATCAACATCTCGGTCAAACCCGAGGCAGAAAAGCAAGAAGAGCTCCAGGCGTTCAGCGAACGGGCTCAGTATGAGGCTGACGAGGGCATCGCGGGCTGTCCGTGGGAAGACATTAAACCCATCGTAGACTGGCACACAGATAGTTATCCCTTTGTCTGTGTGACTATGCTCAGTGACTGTACCACAATGATCGGGGGTGAAACCGCTCTTCGAACAGGGTCAGGCGAGATCATGAAAGTGCGGGGCCCACAGATGGTAAACACGTCCCTATTTCTCCCACTTTCAGAGTATGAAGTTACTGACGACGAAACTAGGGGTGCGCGGTGGTCTTGCAGGGCAGATATATCGAGCACCAGGCTCTGAGGGCTCTCGGCACTACTGAACGTATCAGCATGGTGACATCGTTTCGGCCAAGGTGTCCGACGGTGCGCGACGACACGGTCCTAACGACTGTGCGGCCCATCTCGAACCTTGCAGAGTTGTACAACCAGTTCAGCGAATACCGGCTCGAGATTCTCGAGGAGCGCATTCGCCAGCAGCTGAAGGAGCTGCGCGAGGCCAACGGCGCCGGTCGCAAAGTCGCCACGCGCAAGCTTAAGACTTTCCTCCAGGAGCAAGAGAAGTTCCTCGCTCATATGAACCGTGAGATGGTTGACGAGGACGAGGTTATCCGAGGCAATGTCGACGATAGCCACCTGCTCAAGAAAGGCCGAGGCGGCGACAGCAACTAAGAAAACCGATACAAGGTCCAAGAAATGCCCGCGTCGTTTCTGAAGGCGGAGTCGTTTGTGCTTAAGGAGCAATAGCTTCAAATTGATATCCCGATGTGATATTATTCTGCTTTAGCGAGCAATCTGCTTGTGCGAGAGAATCTTACTTGGTGCAGGCATGAGATTGTTAGCTTGCATAGCCCCGAAGTTGTCATTCATTTGAATCAGCATTGTAGCGTTCGACTGAGCAGTTTGAGTCTCAGTTTAATCGTTAATACATTCGCACATCCCTTACGGAATACAGAGCCTTTTGATTTAATCAGGTTCATTTTTGGGTGCACTCGAAATTCTCAATTCGATGTCGAATTTGATGTTTGGATAATCTTGTTAAGAAAGAAGAATTGCATCGGAGCGAAATGCCATGTGTAGAAGTCCAGGTAGAATAACAACCCCGCCGGAGTACCTTAGGTACCTAGGCGTTCAATATGGCGGGGGTTCATCAGTGGAGGTCACCTGTGCATCTCCGTCGCTATTGGCTATGCGCTCGAAAATGCGCTCTCTCGCCCTCTGTAGTTCTTCCCTCGCTGTATTCAACGTGGCTGCGTGAGTATTTGTCGCTTGCTCAGCTTCTCCGTATCTCGCTTGAGCTCGGGCAAGCTGGTCAAGCAAAGCGTCGCGAGTCCGGTAGAACCCCGCGCGAGAATCTTTAATTTTATCATGGAACGCTACATCAGTGAGGATATTGTCGAAGAAGACATCGCTCATTAGGCTACCATGAGCAATGTTAACGTCCGGGAGATCCCGAACCTTTGGCGACATGCGCTGCGCCTGGCGTACAAGCGAAAACATCTGTCTAACCTGGTTTTCGGCGTTATCAAGACAATTCCGTTCCATCATGTCACTGAACGTTCCCCCACCAAACATGTCCATCCGACTGTGGCTTAAGGCGTCCTCGATGTAATTGAGGGCGGTGTAAAGCCGCGCCTTAGCTTCTGTAAGTAGTCGCGTTACTTGGAGCTCTGTCTCCATTGCCACGCGGGAATTATGATACGCCTGTAGAGCATCTTCGGCATTCCTCTCCGAAGAGTCTTCGTCGGGGAAGGAAGGCGTAGGCCCCTGAAAAATGCTATCGTAGAGGCTGTCAAGTTGCTGTCGAGCTTCTGCATGGCGGTTCACCTCTGCTTCGAGGTCGCTCTGCGCTTCCAGGGCTTTAGACCGCAAACTTCTGAGGTTCTCCTCCTGTTCTTTTGCCTGGCGTTCCTCCTGCAAGACAGCGAAGTATTCTTGTTCTTCTTTCTCGGCTCTAGCTTCGAATCGGTCAGTCTTCCCGCCAACACGATAGAGAAACCGCTTCATGACAGAGTCGCGATAACTCTTGTGCTCTTTGAACTCTTTGACTCGTTGCTTGTCGAGCGTAGCGATGCGCTTCTGAGTAGTGCAGATTTCATTATTGAGGTCGCTGATGTAATGCCTTTGATGTTCCAAGGCCGGCGGCGCATGGTCTGTCTCGGATAGGATCGCCAACAACTCGCGGTTACGAGGGCCCGCTTCTTGAATTCTGCTTGTGATCGTGGCCATTCTGGCAGTGCTGTATTATCTCTACGTCAAGGAATTCACGCAGTATGGTGCTGATTTGATAAGTCGGAGATATCAGAAAATGCAGGAAGATACTGTTCCATGTTCCTTTCAATACCTAAGGGACGGCAATAAGGCAGCTCATGTTAAGTGTGTGTTGATTTATCTCAACCGCAGGCGAGACACTGCCACGTTCAGGCACTACTTCCTAGACTTGAGGTACAGCCACGCAAAGTTTTTAGGGGATCGTAGGGTACGTTTGTGGCCCTGTCGCACCCGAGTTAGTGGAATTGACGTCAGATGGGCACCCCAGAGCAAGGTTTAGATGCCCCTTAACATTGTCCTGTCGCCACCATCATGGGGTAGCATATTCCACATTACCACCTACTAATCATCTAACCTACACATCTGCACTTCACAGATGGACCTTCACTCCATTACCTCCTAAGTCGTCCCCTCTTCGCACAAACAGCAGCAGTCGTCGCAACCACAGCGCAGAACAACGATACTCCTAATTCCAGTTAGTGCTCATGAGCTTCAGAATGCAACGAATGTTGTCGGGTTTCTTCCTCACCATGACTATATTCAAGTCCGCGGACATACGCTGCTTGTATAGCTGTCCTCGCAACCTCCGGTGCTTCGTCGAGGTAATCGAGCCGAGAGGTGGCTTTTTTTATTATCTTCCAAATATCTCATCAGCATTTAAGTCTTCTCTAATCCACGGTTCAAGGTCGACTCACTTCTTCAGCCTCAGATCCATTTATGCCTAGGTCGCGCAATCTCGACGCCAGGTCTACAGGCGTGACTGCTTGCATCACCGCATTGCACGCAGCCATACCCAAAACGGACCCGACAGGTATAGAAAGATATAACCCGGAAATTGCGGCGGCCTTGTCTTTAGGGTCTATTGCCGCTTGAAGAGCGACAACGACTGCATTCAAGGACACGCCAGTACCAAAGCCACTAATTTTATGTAAGACAAAATCCGTCTTCACGACCAGCTTGTACTTACCCAGGTATGATGTATAGACTCTCGGCCCAGTTTGTATGCCCCTTCCATCTAAGTATGAGGAGCCCATAGCTAATGAAGGAAATGATTCCCGCGAATACGAGTGGCGCTTTAAAGTAGCCAGTTCTTATGACATTGGAATCACATTAGTCCTCAGCACTTTACAAATATTGATTGTCCCTATCAAGGGCTACTAACCTCCCTATCCATGCGCCAGTCATAAGACTTCCGATTGTATTGCCAATAACGGCTGGCATAAGGTGGGCTCCGGCAACCGTACTAGATGTTCTTTCCGTAACTTGGAAGTAAAGCGGAACGGAAACCATCATCTTCATGCGTGAGTAAACCTGACTGAATAACAAAGTTAGGTCAGGGGACATACCCCAACTTGTGCTGCAATTTGGCATGCCATGATTAGGTAACTGATGACTACCTCTCGATTATTTAGCAGTCTTAATGGAAAGATTGGTTCCTTGGCCCATCGTATTTCTGTTACCATGAACAATGCGAGCAAGATAGCCCCTGACGCGAACAGGACTGGAACAACTGGACTAGTCCATGGTACCTGCTGCCCGGCAATTTTCAGGGGTAAAAGCAAGGCAAGCAACCCGCTGCCCAAGAGTGCAGCACCCAAGAAGTCTATCCTTGCTAGTCGGCTCTTCGTGGTTTCGGCATTGCCCGGGTTCTGTCCTGTCGTCAATTTAGGAAGTACCATTCCACAGAGGACCATGGCGAGCAAGAATATGGGTGTCTGGCCCAGAAATGACCTTCAGATAGCTGTTAGACTTGGTTCCCACGACAGAAAGGTATTGGGGACGAACCATCGCCAGCCAATCGTGTCAGCGAGGAAGCCACCTACGGGGCCACCAAGACTTCTGCCAACTGTAGCAACTACATTGAGATAACTCTGCCACGAAGCCACGTCTCTCAAAGGCGCCAAATCTAGAGAGCTGTTAACACCCCTGAATAGGCCGACCCTGGCTACTCTAGGCCTCGTCTGACTCACCTGTTATTATCACGGCCGCCAACGCCATCACACCGGCCCCTCCACTACCTGAGATGATACGGCCTACAATGACTTGCCACATCGACTGGCCAACGCCGCTATGCGGAATGTATCGTAAGTTTCGATACCCAAATTGTGATATTTATTTGACGCTCTTACATTAAAGCACTAGAAAGCGTCAGCTGGCTAGATACCCTGTAGATAGGTGTAAGCTTACGATCCAATAGCGAAAAGCCCATAAGAAACCAATAATACGGGTTTCCGGCCATATATGTCACTGAGCTTGCCATACTGCAATCCGTTTGTCAGATATTAGATCGCACTGGCTACGGTTGGCAAGTTCATCAGTGCCTACCAAAGCTTGAGTGGCCGCCCCAGCCAGCAAAAAGCTGATGAATAACCAGGTCGAGTTCTCCAAGTCATCAAACGTGGATGCTATGATTGGATGTGTCGCAATGACTAACGAACCATCTGCGCTTGCCGTAAACACCCCTTTTTAGGAATGTAGCAAATTAGCCGAAGTTCGCGATTCACAATTACCTAGGTAGGTATGCGCCCAGCTTACCAACGAGCAGAGCTACCACAACTCTAGCTATAAAACCATTTCCATATTCTCGTTGATTCGGCACACTCGTAGTTGCAACCGGTTCACGCTGTTCTTCCTCATCAGGTTTTGCGGTCGCTCCGTAGGGCCCTATCGGAGAGACGCTATCGCGGGGGCTGCTGGTACCAGATGATTGGCTAGAATCGTCATCGCGAGAGGTGGTACTGGGCGTATCTGGATGTAGCAACCTTGTAGTCTCGTCGAGGGGTGTTTTTGAACCGTTAAAATGTGACATGTCTTATGGCTACACCGCAGATGACCCTATTGCGAAGATAGATTCCTGGATTGAGCACCGAAACTGGGGGTCTTGAAAAATCAAAGACCGATTCGTACCGGGTAAACTTTTCAATTGGAACTTCAATTACCAATTACCGATTCAGCGTACAATTTAGGTTAGGGGATTGAAGCTGCGAGCACGCCATGACCCTTGCGTCTCACCTGATCGCACATAGCGTGCGTGCGACGCTTCATATCAATTCAGCATCTCATTCGTCGAGCAACTTCTACTCTGCCGGGGCATAGCATCCACCTTCGCACCTTCGCGCCTTCAGAAGATATGAAGCTAGCGCCATGTCGTCGCCTCTTCTTATCGGTCCCGGTCTATCGCGATGCAAATCCAGAATTCATTTTTTATTCGTTTAATATAGAGAGACCTGTTGCTGTCAACTTCACGTCCATTTCATTCACTCTTTACTGTCATTATCTGCGAGTCCCTATACTGCTTTCCTAACTACAGCTACTGATATCTCAAAGTGCAAAAAAAAATAAAAAAATAAAAAATAAAAAAATAAACCATATTCTTCATTCATATTCGGCGCTGTTCCCTATCCGCAGCATATCCAGATAGGATCTGCGCAGTCCTCTCGGGGCTACGTGGCTGGAAATCGCAGGGAAATGGCAACGGCTCCAATATGACGTGAGCATTCGTAGCTTCGCTGTCGAATTCGACTGCTCTGCCCGTCTTCGGACACGTCTTCCTCTTCAAGTGAAAGGCCCATAGGACGCTCGCTCCCGTTACGAACATTTCATCCATCACGATGTGCTGACCGAGGCAAGTTCTACGGCCCCATCCGAAAGTATGCATGCCCACTCCATCGCGAAAGTTGGGATATTGCGAGAGGGGCTCCTGGTAGGTCGGCCATCCTTGCTCCAAGTAACGCTCAGGGTGGTAGTTCTCAGGGTCCGGGTACTGCTCTACGGCGCGGTTCATGCTCCTAGGGTACCAAGTTAGTACATCGGGACGGCTGTCCCGGGCTTCTTGGGTGGTGCATGATAGGCTTACCACTCGCAAGCTAAAATGATAGTGCCCTTCGATATTTTCTCGCCTCGAAACTCATCATCCTCCTCAGCTTGGTGGGGCACGCCTACCAAGGGTTGTAAGCCAATCATTCGGCCTCTCATCTATCACAGGATCACAGGCACTGATAGTAGCTTACCAAGGGGAACGCCGGATCTCCATCTCAGTGTCTCCTTCAGACACGCACGAACGGTAGGCATATCAGCTATGTCAGCCGTCGTCGGCATCCGATTACCACAAACCCGATCGATTTCTGCCTGCGCCTTCTCCTGCCACTCGGGATGCAGCATCATGGCCATGAGGAAGAACTGCAGCGGACCGGAGATGGTTACCACGCCCACGAGGTTTTGGAACCCTAGCATGCAGCTTGCGAATTCTTCATCCTCGTGTGACTGGTCTAGGGTCAGATTACCTTGTTTCTGGAGGCCGGTGAAGTATCGGTTTGCCCAACTGCTGGAAGGGAGGTCACCGCGAAGGAACTTCTGCTTAGCGGTGTGGAAAGAATGAATCCACCAAGATCTCTGCTGATCTTCGCGTGCTCTCTCAGACTTCTTCCAGGGGTTGAGCGCCCAAGGTATCGCCCATAAGGGTGTCATTGTGTTGACGATTGGTCCCGACACAGACATCTGTGTCAAGGTGCGATCAGCACTGTCCGCATTCTCTTTGCCTATGGAGGCGTCGTCCCAAGCAAGCCTACTCATTATGCGACCACAATGTTCTCGGGTGTTTGAATGGAACCTTTCGGGGTCGAGAAGGAGAATCGCGAGGTATCGTTTGACCTCGCTCTCGATGACACCAAAAAAATGATGTCGATGAAATTCAGCCATGGCCGCATGAACCCATTTTCGTTGGCGCCTCCATATATCTTGAGGGTCACAAGTTAGTAAAACAGCGATATTGCCTGCTTGATAGTACGCACCATGTCTATCCATCAAGGCAACGTAACCTGGCCCAGTCTTGTGGTCAAAGAGAGCCCTAATCTGAGGGCGCCCGGAGTAGATGTGGCTTCGTTTGACAAGAAGTTCTTCGGCAATCTCCCCGTCCGAGATTATGATAAACTGCTGTCCAAGCATCGAGGTTCGGTAAATAGGTCCGTAAATGTCTCCCCATTCCTTGAATTTCTTCCACATGCAGAATCTATCCAAGTCATGAACTCTGCCTATAAGTGGGAATTGCTGAGGCCCAGGAATGGTCTTACTTGAATCCGTGTTCCTCTTTCTCCATGAGAGTAACTGGCGTAGAACAGAGAATAAGAAGCTCGGCACGGCCAAGTAAAGAATCAGTATTCGGACGCCTTCCATACCGATAAATTATGGCTTTAGGTATCTAGGATGGTTGGAGAGACGAGTATTTGGGATAGGGGCAGCAGGTAAAGTGCCACCATTGATTCTTATACCAAGCACCGACTCTTTAGTCATGATGTAAGCTAATTGCCGTGTATATGAAATTTAATATACGGATTCTCTTGGATGTGTTGGAGGGTACCGCCTCCTGGAAACCCTTGATAAACCACGTTACCGCACAAAAGCCGCCCAGCTTAGAGTAACCATCACTCATCCCGAGCCCCAAAGTAGTTGCTGCAATAAGACGCAGGCAGATCAAAAAAAGGGGGCGGGGGATCCAGGTCACATGTATCAAATGATGGCCAGCGTTGGCAGAGCTTTGGGTTTAGGTCTTACAAACACCTCCCTACAAAAATAGAAATTCCATCCTCATTGCCCGTAATCGTTGTGAGCCTCATTTATATCAACGCCGAACGATAACATTCAACCGCCATAAGCCAGTCAACAATTAGATTAGAATCTCAACGCCGAATGGGTTGCATACCTACCTCTTAATAGGTAGGTACTTATCGCGGAGCGACGGGCTTGATTTCTAAATAACGAGCCTAAAGCTCGCCTCAGAGTCTGCTAACGTTGTGCAAGTCATAAGCCCGGTCGTCTCCATACAGACTATGCCAGGCTTGTCAATAGCCGGTGTGTCTTGTGACCCTGACGAAGAGCTTATGTGACTCAGATTGGAGCAGGAACTGGTTGTTAATATGAGACACAGGGTATTTCAGCCCCGAAAAGATTGCCTCTTGGGGATGTCCGGCCAGTGATCATAATAGGGCTCCTTCACTAGGTAGACCAGCACTTCTTCTTTCAAGATGCGATAATACGACAAGACAGATTCCGTTCCGCAGGTAGGTTGTGATTATTTGTACCCAATAACATACAACATAAGCACTAATATTCATTTATTTCTCACCCATGCTGGTCATTCTGCAGTGCCATGCGGCTTAAGATTGGACTCGTTGATCTCCCGACGTCACACAACTCATGCCCACGCAGGCGGCAAGCATATGCCCGTTCACCAAGGTAGTAGTAAGCCATTTCTAGGGCGTCGCAACATATCCCTATTCATTTGTTAAGCGTTGAGCTTCAGATCGAGAACGCCAGGGGCTTATAATGCTCGAGACGTTAGTCAACCCCTTATGGTCTAGAAGCTCGGGATAATTACCTGAACGCTGAAGTATCTATATAAGCCATGACTACCTCCTATACTAGAGGTATCAAAGCTTCCGGTGAGTATGGATTAAATGAAGATCTAAAATGACTGCCTATATGCTTTCCAAGGTTTCCTTGAGTTGCATCACTTCTAAGAACCAGTTGTGCCAGCTTCATTTTCAGCCAATGAAAACTTTATTCGAGTTGAAATTGGTGCTGGGATAATAGCGTTACTCTACATGATGTATAGAACCCGTTTGGCTAACACTGACCGAGCTGTCACACTATTACAAGGTTATACTCGACCGAGAGGCACCGGACGTTTTCGTGGCTTCGGGATCGCATACCGGTCCGGGAGTCACTCAAAGTATCCAGACAACTGCTAGTCAAGCTCAATACGTAACATATTCTGTGTGCAGTAAAATCATCTAAATGCCTTCAAGACTCAGTTGCGCTTGCCCATCAAGAAAGACTTCAATTGCCTACGTACTTATTGAGTACCTCACAAGGTAGATAGCAAAACGAATGACATACTTTTATGGCAACTGTAGGATCTGTGCTGCCGTGTATCATTCTGCCTTATAAATAGATTCTTCGAACTACAATAGACCTGTTTAAACAATTAGTGAACAATGCATTATATTGATAGGCATGCATTATTGTTACATGCCATAAGTTTCTATGACAAAGAAAGCCACTAATCATTAAACTACCTCTTTGAACCTCAAACACGATATAGTCAAATTGATGGCGTTTCGATAACTGCTCACTTCAACTTTCCATTCCATCATACCCGGTGCTGAGCAACTTGATAGCTGTTCATACAAACGCTTGAATTGTAACAAGTCTATGAATAAAGTAAAGTAATTTTGTGTTTATAGCTATGTCCATAATAAAGAAGATAGGATCTGATAAATTCCTTCAGATTTCCCATTCGTAGAAGCTTCCTATCATCGTGCAAATCATTAAGTTAACCATCTTGGTATCCGGTACAAAATACTCAACAAAGTCAAATAACTAGAGTACCTAACTTACCTACTCACAAAACCACCAGATTTCAGTATTCAACAGTATTCAACCGAACACAATGGCGACACCGGCAGCAGCACCTGCAGATAGACCATGGTTCTATGACATACCATTAGATGTCATCGTAGAATGGTCTAAAGACCTGTACAGAGACGATCCGGTTTCTTTAGTCAAACTAGCCAATGCCATGCCTGAAATATGGTTGTCGGACAAATTTGATATCGCCAAAATCGATATCTACCACCAAGTGCGAGCAAATACACCACCGCCTCCGGGTCCCGTACCCCTCTTGCCTCTTTTTATTAGTCTTGAGGACATGAGACTGACGCACATCCGTCACTATCTTAGTTTGCTCGCTAATGTGGCCCCGGACGGAATCAATGGAACTTTCCCTAGCGGTCGAGTGATAGCGCCGTGCCTTCATTTGGCAGTGCGTGCTGGCAGATCTGACATTGTTCAGCTGATTCTACTACGGCATGGCCAACAAGTCCAACACAATATCGTTTATCAAGAATTCAGTACTGAATCCGCCATCATATGCCGGCAAGCTGGAAGACCACACCTTCCACCTTGTACTCCGATAGCACCGGGTTTCAGGGTTAGACATTGTGAAGTGGCAAGTACCCGCACTGTGGAATATTACTTGATGGAAACGGACCCAAGAGTTCGCGAGAGAATCGAAGATGCCGGTATCCTACTCATCAATTCTGGTCAATTCCCAGTCCACCAAGAGCGGACTGTGGAGATGTTGGTACACGTTGCTCTCAGCGCGGGTATGAAGAATTATCCC
This sequence comes from Hypoxylon sp. FL1150, assembly GCA_022495205.1. Classification (NCBI taxonomy): domain Eukaryota; kingdom Fungi; phylum Ascomycota; class Sordariomycetes; order Xylariales; family Hypoxylaceae; genus Hypoxylon; species Hypoxylon sp. FL1150. The sequence goes on along the minus strand of MU376268.1, from coordinate 16,209 downwards.
CAAGCCGTAATCCACGCAACTTTAGCATTGCCACCGGCAAACGCGGCGCGCCAACGTTTAATCACCAGAGGGCTTGCTCAAATTCTCCCCCGGGTGATGCGGATGTCGTGGCAAAATACTCTTTTAAGATACATGATCCAACAAGCAAATACGCACGGTATACGCCTATTTACTAGTGAATCCACCAACTATCTAGATGGTACCTTTCTCACTTGGCCAACATTTACAGATGAACCCGACTCCACGCGTATACGAGCTTTGCCAAACGCGCTTCTCATCATAAGACATATGATGTTTGAGGCAGTAACTTATGCTAATGGATATCAGATGCTTGGGGAGCAGCTTATAGGTGCCAGGAACGTCGTGGGATCTGCGACGGACAATGCACTTCACGAATATTTCCTCGCCGAGATTGAAGCTCTTGACCTAGTTCAGAATAATTCTCAGGGATTACCGAATAACATGAAGCGCGAGTTGGACGATCACCTTAACGGGTTATTTCAGTTAGGTCTGATGTCGCACGCAGGGGGTATTACCAATGTTCGCTACCTGATTCATCATAGGAATTTCTATACGAGCGGGAGCCTCGCCACAACTATCGACTCGAGAAATATCGAAGCCTTGAACGATATATTGTCTTACTGGAACGGCAGGATTAGCCACCTTCAACAGAATTTGTTTTTCCCTGATTTCGAAGTACCTGTCCCTCTGAAGAATAAACTGAGAACATCGTCCCCATTGACCAGGTGTGTTCATCTCCGGTTTATCAAAGGAATTCAACGCTTGTTGAATATGGGGGTCTCTACGTCCAATGTCAATTCGGCATTGTGGGATGAGCTCGCGAACGAGCTCGAGCGGGATTATAACCTCTACAGTACCGGTGCCATGGAACTTGATCAGTTTATGACAACTTACTACTACCGCACGCCCGGCTGGAAATCGGCGGAAGACAAGGCCAGAACGATTCAGGATGAAATCCCTGCGCTCATTACGGTTATCCGCAATCGCTCGCCCCCGCCCTCGCCCTCGCCCTCGTCCTGAGCTAACAGTTAATAAGTAATATCATAGACATTAGGTTAGGTAGGTGGATAAGTAACCTACCAAGTAATACATGATTGATTTCCTTTTGAAGATTTGTTAGTTTGGTTGTGTTCTACACGAACCTACCTAGGTAGTTTTGTGGTAATATAGTCTTGGATACCTAGTAATATAATCCAAGACTACTTAGCCTATTGAATGATGTCGGTGATGCCTAAGACTTTCGCCAACAAATACTACATTCCAAATCTTACATTTTTCAGGTAATAAAGCGCCAGTGCATTTTCCTTAGAAGGTGTTTTATCCTTGCATAAAATGAGTCCAAGCGGAACCCAACCATCAAGACGCATCGCCTTATCGCATATTTCTATAACCACTATTCCGTATGGTCATATTTGCTAGTGACGAGTGCAGGGGGGCCATACGTCGAATTAGTCTATTGGAGGAATTATCTTCAAATTCGGTATCGATTGCAAGACCTACTTATATGTACCCCAGAACCATGCGGACGTCGGGTGTTTTTTGTGTCGGGGGCGTGGGATGAAGACATGGTAGTCTATTTCGTACATCCAGAGCCCAGGTTCTACTTGGAAGTTTCTAAGATGAATTCGGAGTTAAGAGTTTAGCTAGCCACTGAGGGTGACCCATCTGAGACCAATCTCTCCCTTCGTACGGACTTCATCACGTCACCGAGCTTTTACCAATCGCAGCGGCTCTCTTTTAAAAGCAAGATTATGAGAAAACGTGTTCCGATAAGCTGAGTGCGCATTACGATCGATATCCCTTTTTGGGAAGTACCTAGCACAGTACCCCTTACCGCCCCCAGCTGTATGTATGATCGGGATTTCGACTTGGCACTCTCTACACCTCCCCCTCCCCATAGATTGCTCAGCGAGCGCCACAGCACCCCGTGGTCCAATGTCTCTCCGTGATGCGTATACCTATTCTGGGAATGCCGACAGCTCTGCCGACGAATGCTCCCTAGATTCCCTGGATCCGATTACACTGAATGATCTCAACGAAAAGCTCGAGGCATATGCACGTTAAGGCATCTAGCCTCTACCTAGTGTGCTTGTAACCTTGGAACTGGCTCCAGGTGCAGTTCAAGCACTATCTTAACCCCGTAATGGGGTCGAACCCCACGGGGTTCGGAGCTACCCCGACCGGTTCGGGGCACTTCTGTCACTTGTCTCGATGCTCATTGGATGATGCAATACATGCGTTGGTGCTGGACAGCTGGGAAAGAAAGCCCCTTACCTAGGTGGTTAGGGATAATCCCAGTCGCCATCAAAGATCCCCCGCACGCGCCACTGATGCGACCCGCGGCATCATGGAGCGCGTGCTTAGTGCCTCTCGGTGGAATGCTCCGGTGATCCAGGAACTTCTTTGTCGTTGGCACCTATAAGTCCTCACTTCCGTTGCTTCCCCCTCGTTCCTGTGCTCACCTGGCAATCGAGTTTTCAGATACGGTAGAGACTCTCCATCCATCATGGCAAGCAATCATGAGATGTCGCTGAAGACCGGCGCTCGGCATCACGAGTTTTCTGGCGAAACACTGCGCGATGAGGTCGCCCGCATCGACGCCATCGCCATGGCGCCAGAGACAACACTAGAGTCGTTTGCTGATTTAGACGAGAAAAAGATACTACGAAAGGTTGAGGCCCTCGTCCCCCGACGGAACCTTATGATTTAACGAAAACATAGGCTAACCTCTCGCTTTCCAAAGTAGATGGACATGCGCTTGATTCCAATGCTTGCTATACTCTATCTGTTGTCATTCCTAGATAGAGGCAATATAGGAAACGCAAAGATCGAAGGCCTCCAGGAAGACCTGGGAATGAGTTCCGATGAGTACAACTGGTGTCTCACGGTATTTTTCTTCACCTATGCTGCCTTCGAGGTACCCAGCAACTTGCTGCTCAAGAGGCTGCGTCCGTCAAGATGGCTTCCTCTCATCATGGTCGCGGTATGTGAGCTCATGGCTACCCCTTCCATTGCGCGTTCCGGGAATGAATCACTTTCGCCGCCAAGTTCCACTTCTGGGAAACAAATGCAAGGAGACACCTACAGTTTTCATGGCTTGTCTGGAAACCAGAGCTAATCTCAAACATTAGTGGGGAGTAGTGATGACGTTAATGGGCATAGTGAGGAACTTCCACGGCCTCATGATCGCACGACTCTTCCTTGGTATCACGGAAGCCGGCCTGTATCCTGGATGCGCGGTATGTGTCCTTTACCATACTATCCAGGTCGTGTCGAGTTAACCCGAAATTTTAGTATTACCTTACCATGTGGTACTGCCGTCACGAGATACAACTTCGTCAAGTAGGTTAATGCCTAAAATGACGGCCCCTCTTGTCGGACGGGGTTACGTACAACTACAAAGTGCTAATACGATAAAAGGCCATGTTCTTCTCAGCCGCATCCATAGCCGGCGCATTTAGCGGGCTTCTAGCATTTGGAATTGCAAAGATGGACGGAATCGGTAACCTCGAAGGTTGGCGCTGGATCTTCATTCTCGAAGGCCTAGCTACCGTAAGTAAAGAAACGATAAGTTCATACAGCTGGATAAGACTGAATGGGTTAGGTTATCATTGCCGCCATTGCATTCTTCGTGTTGCACGACTTCCCCGAGACTGCCACGTTCCTCACCGAAAAAGAACGGGAGTTTGTTGTATTCCGTCTAAAATACCAGGGGCAGATCCGTGGACAAGGATACGGGCAAGCGCAAGTTGCGCAAGCCGAGGAGTTCGAGTGGCGATACGTGGTTGACGCATTTAAAGACTGGCAGATATGGGTGAATATCTTTGTCTACTGGAGCGTAAGTTAATTTTGTTGGCTGTACAGCTCTTTAATCAGGAACTGACCCGGTCATTCATAGATTGTGTGTCCACTTTACGGCATCAGTCTCTTTCTCCCGACTATCATCAGGAATCTTGGGTACTCCTCGAGCACCGCACAGCTTATGACGGTACCGATCTATATCACGGCCGCAATACTGGCTGTGGTCTTCGCATTTTTATCAGATCGTGTGGGAAAGCGCAGTCCGTTCATCATCTCATTTTTGTTGGTGATGATCGTTGGTTTCTCGATGTAAGCCCAAGCTTCTTATTTCCATCAAATCATCCAGTCTGACGGCTGCTAACATCTAGAAGGTGCATATCCAGTACCAATCCTCGGGTTGTTTACGGTGGCGTCTTCATTGTAGCTTGCGCCATCTACCCAGCATTCCCGGGCGTAGTCACATGGCTCTCAAACAACCTGGCCGGCAGCTATAAGCGTAGCGCTGGAATGGCCTTGCAGATAGGCATTGGAAACCTCGGCGGTGCCATGGCGTCAAACTTCTACCGACAGAAAGATGCTCCTCAGTACAAGCTCGGTCATGGATTAGAACTGGCTTTTATTAGTATCGGTATTGTTGCGGCGATTCTTCTTACCATAGCGTATAGAATTATTAACAAGCGTAGAGATAAAGCCATCGGGGAAGATGGCGAGACGCAGTTTAGTGCTGGGGAACTCTCAACTAAGGGCGACAAGGCAGTTACATTCAGGTATATGATCTAAGGCCTCATCTTGGGCAGTCTAATACCTCTCAAGAACTTCGGATTTTAGTTGAAACAGTCAAGTAAATATCAAGTCAGACCACCCTCCAAGCCAGCCAAATATCCAAGGTTAAACCATCTACCGACCATGATACAACGTACAATGTGACCGTCGGGCGAGTCCCAATGATAATTCCATGTGACTCTATGTCAATTATCTTATTGTCCCGTTACTGATAATGAGATAAAAAAAGGGAAAAGTCGATGGGCAAAGACGTCAGCACAAAGCCCTAAATCGAAAACAATAGATGACCATGATTTTTGGTAATAAAGGAATTGTTTCCTTGCCCTTGATAAAGAGCCGGAAAGAAATGATAACCCTTGTCTTAAGAAGAATAATAGCCCCATATCTACCCGTACCGAGAAGATTCGAGTTCAGTTCATGACCATTACCGTTAATCATACAAATCCTGCCCTAGACAAGCTGCCCGGCGCAGCTCACTTTTACGGGATTTTGAAGTATTGCAAGTAGGTAACTCTCCAACATGGCACATTCACCACTTCTACGAACGGTTATGCGATTAAAACTAGATCGCAGATGTGTGGCTCTGGCAAACTACGAGCTGGCCCTCGAAGATGTCAGTATCAGCCTCCAGCAGCCCCCAAGCAAAGAAAACTTCGATGATAGTCGATGGGCTGAACTACGTAAAGTGCACGATAGCAAGAAGGAACGAGAAAGGCTACGCAAAGTACACGAGAAATGCTATGTCGCAATGATGAAAAAGAAGCGCGAATTTCTGGACTCGTGCAGACCCCGACAGTTGCAACATCTCGGCTTTTTTCGGGCATGGGAAGACTCAATCCCACAAAGGGGTAAAGGAGAGCTTCAGTTTATGCGATCGACTGTACTTAAGTCCGGGTTCGCTGACTGGAAAGCGCCATTGCCCTCGGATAGTCTACTGTTTGAGCAGGGCTCGCCAGTTCCACCGACTTGCGGTCGCGTCAACGTTGGGGATATGGGTATCCTGGACCGAAGATTGCTTCACCTTGCTATATCTCCCAAGTACGTTCCCAAGCCACACTTCAAGATGGAGAGGAAGAGGCTCGCGGCAAAGAGCGTCGAGTTTGCCGCTTTCGTAGCCCAGCAAACCTCGCTTGGCCCGGAACGCAGCCTCATACCTCGTCCGGAAGATGACACGTCGGATCAGGGCCTAGTATCTTCGAGCGAGTCGGACAGTTCGATAGAAACCGCTCCGCCTATCGGCAATAAGCGAAAGCGCTCGGCGGCAGTTAAAACAAAGAAGCCAGTCAGAACAAAGAAGAGCACGCGAAAACCTCCGAGCTTTAGCAAGCTGTGCGACTGCAAGGCCCACGACCGCACGCAGCTGAAGGCCCAGGCAATCAACTGGTTCTCCTTGATGCAGCAGAGACTGCCCCGTGTAGAATTCCCAGCCTTCGAACATGCAGGACGGCGAACTGCCCACAGACCTGTCGTCATACCACAAATTGTCGAAGGCGTCGACGAAGACCCGAACGTACAGATCCTCGAGGTCCACGGAATCTTACTGCCCGTACAGTTACCACGCAGCGAGGATACCGAGGCGGCAGAAGACCAGCAACCGACCGATGAGGATGCCGCGCGATACCGAGAGTGGAGGTCTCAGGCAAGGCCGTTCTTTGATGAGCGAGACCGATATTTGCAGAGAAGAGTATACTACGAGAAGGTACAAGATCGCACTCTAACACATACCGTTCAGTCCTTAATGGGCTTTTGGAATAAGGTACTGGCTCAGGGCCATACCTCTTAATAAAAGTGGAAACTATCGAGACACTAGGTATCCAATCACACTGTTCTAGGTAGGTAATTTATTTTATTTAGAATCATTAAAAGAAAAAGAAATCCGGATGTGATCATACCCATTGTTATGGCGTGGAGTGATGAGCCTCTTAGCATAGCGCCTGGTGCGTGTCACCAGGATAGATACCCCATTACCCCATTAGGATGACCGATTCCCGATTGGTCATTCTGTCACCCTTTTGAGGAGTGGCTTACCCCGGGTGGTCTGGAGCTTGTCTCCAGCCCGCATTGGATATGGGGTCAGTGCGCTACCATGACACCCATGAGAAAACCTTGTGGAAATTCTGTCTCGATCCTCAATAGCGTGACCCTAGATGTCAAAATCGCAAAGGAACGTTTCTATTGTATTACCAAGAGCGGCCATTTATTCTTCTAATAGTTTTCACTTCCTGAGGAGATATCAAGGTTCACTGACAGTATGACTGGCTGAACGCAGTGATGATGAACTAACTATTCTATCAATCACATTTATGTTGAAAATATATCTGAGGACTGGTACTGGAACAATCTATTTTAAAAGGCCTTGGAGCGGGCGGCAGACCGTCTTGAGTATAATTTCGACCGGCAATTCTAATAATTAAGTGGAACTCCTACTTAAGATGCCTAATTGAGTTACTCCTGTATATCGGTTTCTGATTCATACTCTGGGTTCTGAAAGGTCTTCTGCTGAATACTATTTACAGCTTCCCTTAGAATGCCGCCGCGAAGACTGGCACGACTAAACCATTCTTGAACCTCCCATTTCGTATCGGGATTAACATCTAGGAGGGAAATTTTAGTTGGTGGAAATTTAACTACCAGACCACCCCGCCACTATAAATAGGAGTTAGTACTTTCTACTTATGCGAAACGATTATCTTGATACATTTCCCGAAAGTAGCTATAGAAAGGGGGGCTGATCTTTCTGATATTACTTACTTCTGGATAGAGGACCGGAGCGAGAACCTCGTGGTAATTATCTTTTGGATGCTGCCGGTTATGTTGCCACTGGCGACGTTAGTAATTGTCATAAATCATTCCGGATAGGGCAAAGGAGAATTTCGAATATAACTTACGCATTTGGCTAGAAAAGTAAGGAGTGCCCAACCAAAAAAGTGCTTGTCAAGTCTATCGAGAGAGTAGGTGCTACTAAAAGCGTAGCTCATAAAACCTTGGTTTTCCAAGGGCTCGCGCGACTCCAACACGTACATTCTCATATATTGGTAAAGGCGCCAAATAAACCTACACTAAGCGAAGTTAGTAAGACTCCCTATTGAAACTAGTTAGGCATGACGGGGGGCTCGGATATCGCTTACTGCGTGGTCCTCGTGGCTCCAAGTGCCCTTCGCCTCTTCAGGGATGTGCCCACCGTACTCTTGCCTCGCGGTACCAATCGGCATATCCCCTAGCCTAGACTGTACGATGCTCCAATCTGAGTTTTGCTCGATTTCGCCGTAAAACTCGGTCTGCGGCCTCAAATAGGACTCCACATACTCTTTGAAACAAGACCTGACCGGCTCAGAAGCAATAAAGCGCCGTATTGTTTCCCCATATTCAAGTTCGTCGTTTATGTCGAGATCGCCGAACAATGCGTAGTTTATTTGCCTTTGTCTTAGAATCCAAGCATTGTCCTCGTCTTCGTCATCCAACAAATCATCGTGGAAATTATTGTTAAGGCAATTCTCAAAGGTACAGCAAGTGAAATCCATCCACCTAGTTAAACTATATCAGTATTCTGCGGTGGTATAATGTAGAGTGATAATAGGGGTGCGCCATACCATTTATATTTAACCTGTTTCCGAATACGACTCCTAACAACCGTGAAGAAATTGACAAGGAGCCTCCTGCCTACGGTGCGTCCGAACTGCTCTGCTTTAACCAACCGTGGCACTGCAAGTAACGTTAGTGGGCAAGATACTTGAAACTCGAGATGTGTCTCGGAAGGAATAACTATTACATCTCTCCTCATGAGAACAACACACTCCCAGAACTAGCGAGATTGGGGTGAAAGGGATTCCAGATGTTACTTACGTTCCGGCATATCTATCGTTCTATACCAACCTCTTGCGGTGCGCATCATCCACGTTTTGAATGCGATATACTCGTTTGGATTTCCTGTGGAGATTTCCATGGGCACGCCGTATCTCACATACCAACTCCACTCAAACATTGCAGTCCCATTATCCCACAGGATATGTCTGACTTCGGGAGTGTACTCGGGAATCCGAACTACTTGAATTGGATTCTTGTAAAAAGCACGAAAAAGATCCTGTAGTCTGTAGCGTTGAAATTTGGTCTGTTCCTTGATCATGAACGCTAAGGCCTGATAATCTTCGAGGCTAAGACCCGCATCCATGGTTACAAAGGAAGAACGAAGTCGTCGATAGAAAAATAATATAAATGTGCTGATAGACGGTAGAATCGAGAGTCAAGTTCGAGTAATCACTTCCACCTCGTGGGAGTCGTGTAGAGCTCCGTTGCTAGGGCGGTAAATATACACACCAAGATTCAACACAAAAAACAATGCGATAAGTTCTTGTTCAGGAACAGCCGCTACGCACAGAAAATCAGTCACAAACAATACGTACGGAATGTATACGAACAACTTAACAAGGTCTTTCTTCCGAAGCTTAGCTCTTTCTTCATGTTTATTACAACCTATCTACACCAGGCGCGACCAGAGCCAATCGTTAATTCATTGTAAGAGCGCTCCGGGCTGGGCCATCGTGACTATTAGCTATTAGGTCTTGATAATACTAGCCGCCACTAGGATGGCGTCCGCTGTTTTCTGTACGAATTCGGCAGCGAGCGAGCTATTGCCGGCCTCTAACGCCTCTGTTATGCCTGGATACGTTGTCGCGGCGTAACCTGGTCGATCAGGATTTGTCAGTTCACTAGAAAAGAAAATCGTCTGTACTACACCAAAAAGGAAATATGGGTAGAGTTACCGGTATCAATTCCCGGCGCGAAGATCAGGTGGCGGTAGAATTCTCGATTTGGCAGGCCGCCCTGAGAGACGAATCCGCGCTGGAAATCTCTGTATTTGTGATTCACCAAAGTGAGTAATTCAGGGTCGTCTGCTGCGACAGCTTGCTCCTGGAGGGCCTGTACTTCTGTAGCGCCGATGCTAAACTCGTCTATAGCGCTTCGTAGCAAAGAAGTATCCAGCGTCTGTGATGTAGACTCGATAATGGAAAGGAGGTCTTCGTAGTAGGCATCCAGCTGCCTCGCATAGTTTGGTAGATCAAACTGTATGCCATCCTGGCCTGCGAGGCTATTTGCTAGAAGTGATAAATACTGAAAGGTTTGTTAGTTCTGTTCGTCTCTCAATTATGGGGTAGATACTGATTAACCGTACTTGAGCCATCGATTTATGAGCCAAGAAGTCGGGGTCTCCGAATGTTGACATCTAGAATAATTGTAGTTAGAGTCTCTCCCATTTCTTCCCCTTCACCTTCTAACGAGGCTGCTCACCCAGTGATAAGAGTCAAAGTTAGAATGATAATGGTAGATCGGATCTGCAGCACCGCCGCTCGCGCCCATGTCAATCTGATAGCAATTAGTCACGATATTGCGCTGCGGACCTTGGAGCCAGAGCACGCTTACAGAGCCAATTCCCCGATGGAGGAATGCAGTGTAGTCGCTTCCCGATCCAAGGACACCTATCGAACCACCAGTATACTCGAGCCATATATCATACATATTACGACCCGTATCCATCCAAGAAACTTTCCTCATGACATCTGTCGCAATCGTGTGGAGCTCAGGACTTGCTTCTATGTAGGGCCAAGGTCCGGATGCACCGATGTCCTAAGAATTCAGTGTTATCAACTTATTGGTATCAGCACTGGGAACTGGTGACGCTTACAATATTCAGGTATGAAACTGCAGTGTCAGTCAACCAGGGGATGTACTCCTCAACCCATTCCGTAGATCCAAGCAAGCCTAAGAGGATAGATTGTTAATATGAACAGCGGATCCGAGTAGTTCGAAGACGCTAACGACCGTACCTGGCTCTTCTCCATCCCACGATGCGAGGACAATGTTCCGCTTTGGTCTCCACCCCTGTGACAGAAGACTGCCGTATGCTTTGGCGAGTTCGACGATTATTGCTGTTCCACTGTCTTGTGCATGTTAGAATTTTATTCAATCGTTAAATTCATTTTTATCTGGGTGTTTCCTAGAAATTATCGTGCTAAACATACTTGGATCGGCTGCACCCCCTATTATCCACGCTACAGTTATATCAGGGTTAGTGAGTCGGGTCAATGCTGACTGGGTGCTTCAGGAGAAACATACCGTCGCGATGATTTCCTATAACGATTGATTCGTCCGCGATCGTGCCATTGATTATGCCAATTGAGTTCCAGATCGGGGTGAATTTTTCTTCCATGAGATTCGTCATGCTAACTGTCGTCCCAGGAGAGGGGCCGGTGCTGTAGGACACATTCAATGCACCTACCCAACCCGACCGGTTTACCTCGGCTCCCGTCGTTCCATGTCCGTCGAGCGCGGCGAGGATTGGAATCGCATCTGCATAGGATATCGGAACGGAAGGTATCCTAGGGAGGACCGGCGAAGGATCCGCCCGTGGAGAGTCTTCTTTCGACGGATAGCCAGGGGTAGTTGGATCACCAGGGAAGATTGAAAGGAATTGCACACTCCCTCGCTGCACGGCCGATGGGTTTCTCGCCGGTCCGTCGGGGTATGCGGCGTATCCGTTTGCTTCGGTGATGTCCCCGTCGTCGCTAGTGTCCGTAAAAAGGATGACGCCGATCATCCCGTTCTCCTGTGCGTTCTTGACCTTCAATCCTCTAAAGGGGCCCCCGTACTTCGAAAGAGCTATCCTGCCCTCCAATGGCACGCCGAGTTCGATCAGCCTAGCAAAATCGCTTTGCTGACCCCGTCCGATGTAGACAAACTCGGCGTCTGCGCTGCCGCTTGCAGAGTAGCCGTGGAAGGTAGGTATTCTATTCGGATAGCCGGTTGTGTCATCCTGCTCCAGCACCGCTTCTGCCAGGAATGGTTGATAAATACTCCCATTCGAATACGTCAAGCTCAAGGACTTGCTGATCGGGTTCTTCAGAAAGACGTCGTAAGAAACGATGCTCGAGTTCCAGCCATTCTCCCTCCAGCGATCGGCAGTCCACTCCGCCATCGTGAGATTCTGCCCGGCCAGGTGGGCTCCGTGGGTGTAGTAGTACGACCATTCTGATATGGTCGTATTGGAAATAGCCTTAACGAGCGTGTTTTCTTCTGGTGTCAGAGGCGACAACGGAGTATCCCGTTTCTGAACCTCAGCTTGACGTGCAAATCGTGTATGCAGGCAAGCATTGACACAAGTAAGCAGGGTGGCGACGAACGTCAGGCACCGAGAACTACAATACCACATCTTGGAAAAGTAGTAGTGTGGAAAGGGTGATCAAAAGCCTCCAGCCCCGGTGTCCGCTTCGATTTATAGGGGGAAAACCTACCCCTTCGATGGTAAACTTAACGCCGGACCCCGCGAGATGAATACATTATCACCGCTAGTCAATGCAACTCGCGTGCATGCCGAGCTGGCATCGTACCACCGGTATTGCAGCATGGAGTAGAAGATCGTCGGGTTGGCATCCGAGGTGCGGGGACGGACGCAGGGCAAAACTGCCGTAGTATGTCTCTCATCGTTCATAAGTGACGTAGGCGACAATGACGATCGACGATTGATCATATATAACGGGTTGCATGTAGCTGAGCCGCTTGCTAAATTATACGGTCTCTGTAAAACGAAGGCGTCAGCGACCGAAATCTTCCTAAGCAGTGTTAAGGGTGACTTGCCTCGGCTATAAAAGGGCGACAAGCATCACGACAACATAAATACCTTGCTAAAAAAGAAACATAATATGAATTCATTCGAATTAATGTGTTAGCGAAAGACACCCTCCTCTGAAAACTATCACCATGGTATTCGAAAAGTATAGATGCTGCTATGCCAGCATCGTTCTAAAAACCCAGCATTGTCTCACAATGCGAATGTTACCGGCTAGCTGCTTCCCTAGATATTATACAAAAAACATAGAAAATTTGGTCTATCATGACCATATGTGACTCTCTCTTTCTCCATACTTTATTGTTTTCTCCCCAGATGCTCGTCAAGAGACGATTCTGTCGTTGAAGATTCACTCGACCCGTAACACGAGCTGCCGGGGGTGTACCTAAACCCATCGGCAACGAATCGGGAATCGTCCGACCCCTCGTCGTAGGCGGGGAGCTCTTCTTCTACGGAGGCATAGTCGGGGAAGGCCGAGGTCGGGCTCGGAGGCGTGGGAGGGCTTGCTTGTCGCATCTCCTGGGCGTATTCGCGAGACTGTCCTTCCTCGGCCGCCACCAGGCTGCCGACTACATTCGCGGCTGTGCGGAATTGCGCAATCTCTTGCTCCATCGTCGTCGAGAGGTTGTCCTCCTCATCGCTGTCCGATCCGATGCGCTTCATGATGGCCTCCTTCTCTTCGTCCTCGATCTCTTGGCGTCTTACGCCCTCCTTCAGCCAACCGACAACTTCAGAGTACTTGGCGGTGATGGCAGTGCGTCGGGAGGCCCAGGAGCCGCCGCGGTGCTGGCAACGTCCCTCTCGAGCTTGGTGTCGTCCACAGCATCCGGAACGTCTACCCTGGCGGGACGCGCCGAAACAGCGCGTGTGTATAGCGCTAATGAGCAAACCAAGTAAAACTACAATGGCTCCAATATGGAGAATGGATTTCGTATAAAATAAGCCAGGAGGGCCAAACGGCTATACTACGTTAGTACAAATCTAACATTTATTGATATAGGATACTAACTGGCGGCGGGGGTGGAGGTCCGTGGAAAGGTCTCCCGTGGGATTTAGGATTATGAAAAGGGGGCCGGTCTTCGCGGTGATGCGCCTCGTTGTGGGGCTTTCTATGACTCGGCAATCCTTGATGGGGACGGGGATGATGGGGAGGGGGTTGATGAGATCGGTCCTCAGGGGTCATCGGAAAGTCAGGGAAATCGCCTTCATCCTCAACAATAGGAAAAGGCCGTCCAGGTTTGTCGCCTTCGAAGTCAACAGACGGCTCCTGGAGAAGTTAGTACTGAACATCTGTTAACTCTAGGAGACTTATTCCGCTTGTAACCTACCTTGTCGTTATCAAACTCGCCAACTGGTTCAGGGGGACCCGGAGGCCCATGATGGCCCGGGAAGTGATGCCCTGGGGGTGGTGGCGGTGGCGGTGGATGATCAAAAGGAGGGTGATCGAACGGGGGGTGGCCTGGGGGGCCCGGGGGAGGCGGGTGTCCGGGAGGCCCATGTCGGTGCGGAGGGCCAGGTGGTGGCGGGTGAAAAGGAGGTGGGCCACAATGACAAGGCGGAGGCGGGTGGTGTGGGTGGTGAGGGGGGTGAGAAGAATTTCCGTGTCCATGATGGGGGGGGAACGGCGGATGTCCTTCACGGTCACCATGAGGGAACGGCGGATGTCCTTCATGGTCACCGTGAGGGAACGGCGGATGTCCTTCATGGTCACCGTGAGGGAACGGCCGAGGAGCTGGGTGGTGACGGTGATGTCGTCCACCGGGGAATCCATGCCCATGTCCATACCGGCCGAAGGGGCCTTCGTACAACCTACTAGCCATATCCTTAGCTCGGCTATACATCGTCTTCACGATACATTTCAAGCTGTCGCATTCGGCAAATGAATGGAATTCGTCCGGTCGTTTGAAATCGTAAACATCGGCTAAGTACTGGACCTTGGAAGAAATTGCATATTCGAGTGCCGCTAGCTGTCGCATCATAGACTTCAGCTCAGCTAGTTCGTCATCCAAAGTGGCCAGAGGCTCTTCCGAGGTATCGTCAGAGACATCCGTTGAAATGGCAGCCTCGACAACAGACCCAGTAGCATTGACGAAAGAAACCGAAACCGGTGCCATCTGCTGGAATTGAACAGTAAATCCAACATCTTCGACCTTCCTATCATCTACGGAGGTGACTTCGAAGGTCATCAACTGCCCTTGGAATTCATCCTCCAGATGTACGCAGGTAAAGCCCCAATTGGCGAGAATGGTGCGTCCATGCTCGGTTGTAATGGACCCAGACCCAATACCATCCTCGTCTTGTGCAAGCGTCTGGTCATTGATGGTCACATTACCATAGCCGCAGGGTGAGGCAGACTCGAGGATATCGAGGCGGAGAATCTGGGGTAGGTCAGTAGGGTATAAGGCTCGTCTCAACATGCTTGTGACTTACTGTTCCCCGAGGGGCAACGTCATCCGATGTAGGATGTATATCGAGGTTGATTAGTGCGTGCGGATTATTAACTTTGATAATTCGCGTTAGAAATAGTCCTAAGTTTAATGATGCTTGATTGAAAGAAGCTTACCCTCATGTCTAGTGGGAAGAGCCGTGACCAGCACCGGCGCCAGCAGCAGCTGGGCCTTTAGGAGGCCACGCATCGTTTGATAAGGCACCCAGAAAGTATGAAGACTATAGACAGAGCGAAAGTATCTTGGCGTGACAAGACTACAAACCACCCAGGCTCAGTAAGGGGAACAGAGAGGGGAAGAGAACACAAAATGGTTGCCTACAGCAAGTAAGCTGTTGATATGTAAGACGCCTGGATGGGGTGCCACGCGGACTACCCACACTACTTTTCTAAGAGTAGGGGGGCCAAGAGGCAGAACGCTAAGAAAAACTTCCAGTAGACGGCCAAAACAGTCCTTATCGGCAGCGCCCAGCAATAAATGTTACATATGGGAGATAATGTTAGAGGGGCGCCTATTCCGTACATACAAGTAACCTAGCTGTCTAGGTTAATCTGTTAGTGTTGCCCCTATGAGGCTGTGTACTGTGCGCCCTACTTACCACCTGGTAGGGGATCGCTGCTCGCCTCCACCAATGAGCTTCAACTAGCTGACGAGTCCTCTAACCCGGCTTGCATTTAGGTGGGTTTGTTACCGACTAAAATCGGGGTCTGATTCGTACGCAACGCGATGGAACGAAATGAGAGAAAACAGGAAGCCATCGACCAATCATGATTTCATGAAAAATAGACATGGAATCACGAATGAAATCAGGGCTCCATATTCAAGTCCCAATCTGGATCTTCGACATGAGACGTCAAGAAAGGCTGGCGTCATACTATGGTAGTAGTCGCAACAGAAGCAGAAAAGTCACCATTTTGCAAATTGGCCAAATGAGGCATGTTGAAGACCAGAAGTCTGTACATCCCAGCTATCTATAGTGGTGAGTGGTCGTTCCAGGTATAGTAAGTACACTGCTGGTGGTTGTTACATTTGAATATTCGTACTCCGCCCCACTTATCAGGGAGTCGTCTTTCCCCCCAGCCTATAAGCTAGTACTCACCAATAATTCTAATTAAACTAGTAATTCTAATTAAAATTTTTAATAAATAAATATCTTAAAATTACTTATTAATTAATTTCTAATATTTTAATTAATTATAAATTATTTTAATTTAAAAAAATTATTTTATTATTTATAAATTTAATAAAATATTTTTAAAATATTTTTTTTATTTTAATTAATTTAAATTTTAATTTAAAAGACAAATGGTTACGCTATTTAATTATATTATTATTAATTTATATAAAAATATTTATAAATTTAAATATAATATTTATTAAATTAAAATTTAAATTAAATTTAATAATTTTAAAATTATATTAATATTTTATTATATAATCGTAATAAATTTTAAATATATATTTACGAAATATTAAATTATTATATATAATATTATTATAAAATTATATTTAAAAATTAATTATTAATATAATTAT